>JAVSCE010003439.1:0-65595 GCA_032199065.1 Smutsia gigantea | reverse complement strand
GAAATTTCTTGGTGTCTGCTGACAGTCATTGTAAATTGGAATTTACTACCCATTGTTTATACTAGTCATTTACCATTTTGGAACCTAAGTACAGAAATGAAAATATCCTATAGAGAAAAATGTAGACTATGAATTACATTTTTTTTAAATGGCTTAAAACTGTGTTTCTATTCTGGACAAAGAAAATTAAAATGTCAAAAGTCAGAATTACCATCTCTGAGGTAAAAAGGGTACTTTGGCTTAAAAAAGATACAGGATGTTAATCATGGCTTCTGTCATTTTTGCTTATTTATTGGAAAATAATTATTTTTGGCTTTTAAAAAATAATATTAACCAATGAGTATTTCTAGTTTTTGCAGTTTTCCTGATTTTAACTTTTGAGATAATAATATAATTAAACATTCTACATTTTTGTTTACCTAGTTTTTTAAGTTTCTGATTATAGCATATTTTGTACTTATAAAATCTGTTTTCTTGGACATGGCTTGTTGAGAAGAATAAAACTATGATTTGAAGTTGACAGTAAAAATTGCAGCACCTTGGAAACAGTTAATTCTTGCCTGTGCTCAACAGAAATATGAAATGGTAAAAAATATTCTCATCAGATAAATTGCTGATTATATAGATACCACTTTTGCTTTTTTTCTTTAATTCATGTGTTACTGATGTTGTACATTTGTTAATCACAGTTTCAAGGTGAAAATTAAAATTTAAAGTATCTTTTAAGGAATTCTCCAGGGTAAGTTGTCATACTTGATAAGGGCTAAAGAAAGACTTAAGTTTAGAAAAATTTTGTTAGGCATTATAGCAGATGGGTGAAAATAAAGTAATTGTGTCAAAATAAGAATGTGTGAGAATTAAAGAGCAAAGGATATTTATCTCTTTCAGTAAATAGCATAACCAGCATTTTTCTTTACTATTAAACCTGGCTTTTGTAAATGCATAGTCCAATAATTTTATCCACTATCACACATTAACAATTTATTAAGGTTTTACTCACCTCTAATATAAATTTTAAATTACAAAAATTGTCCAATAGTAAAAATTTAGGAAACTAGATAAATTAATTTGATGCTTTTTTTCTAAAACATGAAAATGAAGTAAAAACATTTTCAGAGAAACCAAAGTTGAGAGGAATCACTGCCAACAGACCTATACAACAAGAATGCTAAAGGAAATATTTTAAGCTGAAGGATAAATGATACCAGGTGAAAATTTGGATGCATGAAAGGAAATTAAAAGCAACAGAAATGGTAATATGTGAGAAAGTGTAAAATATATTTTCTCATTTAACCTGAAAAATAATTGTCTAAAGCACAAATAATAAGAATGTATTATGAGGTTTGTACAATGTGGAATTAAATGTATGACAACAGCAAAACAGATGGGTTGGGATGTAGAAGGATGCAGTTTGAAGGTTCTTAGTCTATTATGTAAAGTGGTGTGTTATTATTTGAAGATAAATTATGATAAGCTAAAAATGCACATTAAAATTCATAGCAATCATTTAAAAAATAAAACAAAGAATTGTAGCCAATAAGCTGGTGATTTAAGTAAAAAGGAATCCTAAAACATAGTTAATGAATACAAAGAAGGTAGAAAATTTTTTAAAGGAGCTAGGATCAGATGTAACAAATAAAATAAAATAAAATAAAAACATGTTAGATTTAAACCAAACCATACTGATAATTAAATTAAAAATAAATGGCCTATATATTCTAGGTATAGTGTTTATCAGAAATTGACATTAAATGGAAAGGCACAGATGGGTGAAAAGTAAAGTGATGGAAAAGCTATACCATGTGAATAGTAATCCAAAAATTAAAAAGCTGGCATGACTATATTAATATCAAGCAAAGTAGACCTCAGAATAAGACATATTACATAGATAAAAAGGGGCACATAATAGTTATAAATAAGTCAATTAATTAATACAAAAACACATTAAATATGTATGTACTTGATCATAGAACTTTAAAATACACAAAGCAAATATACTAGAGAAATGAAAAAAGAAACCTACATTAATGGTTGGAGATTTCTAAATTTATCTTTCAGTTATTACGAGAACAGCAGCAAAAATATAATCAATAATTATAGAAAATTAGGATGCTATCAGCAAAATTGACCTATTTGATACTTATAGAATATTACATTCAATATCACTAAAATATCCATCTGTTTCAAGTGCACATAGAACAGTCACAAAGGTAGGCAATGTTGTGAGCCATAAAATAAGTCTCAATAATTTTAAGTTTAAGGATTAGAATCATACAATATGTGCTTTCTTACCACAATGAGATTAACTAAGAGTTCATTAACAAAATGTATCTGGAAATCCCATGACATTTGGAACTTTAGCATTATGCCTTCAAATAACCTAATAATCCATTGGTCAAAGAAAATAATCACAAGGCATATTAGGAAATATTCTAAATTGAATAAAAAGAGAAATAGCAAAAGCCAACATTTGTGGGAAGCAGTTTAATCAGTGTTTCGAGAAAAATTTATAGCATATAGTATTCAAAAAGAAATGCTATGTTGTTTTAGAAGACATGAAAATAACAATTATCCCACGTACATCTCTATCAGAGCCCTTGGAACAGGACATTGTCAACGAGCAGTAATAGTTTGAAACAAATAGTTTGTCACAAATCGTCTTTTCTGAGCAATAGGTCTCAACAGTGGGCTTAAAATATTCAGTAAACCATATTGTAAACAGATGGGCCATCATCCAAGCTTCATTACACCACTTATAGAGCACAGGCAGAGCAGATTTAGCCTAATTTTTAAGCGCCCTGGGACTCTCAGACTGGGAAATAAGCATTGGCTTCAACTTCAAGTCACCAGCTGCATTAGCCACTAACTAAACAGTTAACCTGTCCGTTGAAGCTTTGAAGCCAAGCACTGACTTCTCCCCTCCAGCTATGAAGGTCCTACATGGATATCTACTTCCAATAGAAGGCCTCTTGTCTGTTGTTTAGTATAGCTATCTTCATTAATCATGTTAGTTAGATCTGTTGGACAACACTCTGCAGCTTCTACATAAGCGCTTGCTGCTTCAGCTTGCATTTTTATGTTACAGAGATAGCTTGTTTCCTTAAACCTCATCAACCAAATTCTGCTGGCTTCCAACTTTTCATCCGCAGCTCCACCTCTCTTGGCCTTCATAGAATTGAAGAGACTTGAGACTTTGCCCTGGTAGTCATTGTGTTAGGGGAATGTTGTGGTTGGTTTGATTTTTCTCCCCAGATCATTAAAATTTCCTCCATATCAGCAGTGAGGCTGTTTTTCTTTTGTATCCTTCATATGTTCACTGGAGTGGCTCTTTTAATTTCCTCCAAAATCTCCTTTGCATTCACAAGTTGGCTAACTTGTTTTGTCACAAGGGATCTAAATTTCAGCCTATGTCAGCTTTCAGCAGGGCTTCCCCATGTTGTTCAGTTATTCTTAGCTTTTGATTTAGACATGCAACTCTTCCTTTGACTTGAATACTTGGAGGCCATTGTAGGATTATTAATTGGCCAATTTCATTATTATCATGTTTCAGGGAACAGGGAGGCCCCATGAATGGGACAGAAGGTAAGGGAATGGTGGAGCTGTTAGAACACACACATTTATTGATTCAATTTGCTGTCTTATATAAGCAAGGTTAGTGGCTCCCCAAGTCAGTTACCATAGTAACGCCAAAGATCACTGATTCTAGATCACCACAACAAATATAATATCAATGAACGTGTGAAATATTGTGAGCATTGCCAAAGTGTGATGCAGAGACACAAAGTGAGCAAATACTGTTGGGAAAATGGTGCTGACAGTCTGGCCCAATGCAGGATTGCCACAGACTTTTAATTTTTAAAATACACAATGTCTGCAAAGTGGCTTTATACTAGAGGACTTACCTACTTCACTAAGGTAATAAAAAGAAACAAAAAGCAAAAACTTGGAAAGGAATAATGACACTATATTTGTAGATCACATGATCATGAAGTAGAAAACTCGAAGAATTTACAAAAAAAGCTAGTATCTTAACTGCATTTATGAAGTTTCCAAGCTATGAAATCAATACACAACAGTTATATTTTCATCAAAAAAATCAAAAAGATCAAATGAAATACTGATATAATTTACAATAGCAAAATAAGCATTAAATATGTAGAGATAAAAAGAAATTTAAGAAAAATGTGTAGTATCTGTACATCATCTTTTAAACAAGAGAATATGAATGCTTAATTCCTTTGTGAATCAGAAGAGTCAATAGTCAAGATATCAGATTTCCTCAAATTAATCTGTAGATTAAATGTGATAGCAATCGAAATCCAGCAGGCTTTTATTTTTGTTGAAAAAGCATTGTCTTCAGTTTATATGAAAATGGAAAAGACCTGGAATACCTACAATGATTTTGTTAAAGAACAAAGCTGAAGTACTTACACTACTTACTATTTTAAGAATTACAAGCAAATTTCAAACATCAAAACACTACAGGATTGGCATAAGGATGTATGTATGTATGAGTCAATGGCACAGAGTAGTGTACAGAAACGGACCCACATTTATATGGTCAAATTTGGACAAAGATCAGGATTATCCAAAAGGGGAAAGGATAGTGTTTTCAACATGTGTTGGTAAAACTATTTTTTTGAGAAACTAACAAACCTGGACCTCTACCCTGCACCAAATATATAAATTTGTTCAACATATATCATAGACTTAAATGTAAAACCAAAAACTATAAATCTTTTGTAAGTAAAAATAGGGTAGCAATCATTAGCCCTTGTGTTAGGCTGAGCTCTTCTACAGGACACAAAACCACAAGCCATAGATAAATATTAATAAATTGGACTGTATCAAAATTAAAAAGCTTTGCTCTCACAGACACTATAAAGAAAATTAAAAGACAAGCCACAGATTGTAAGAATATATCTTTAAAGGTTTGTATCCAGAATGTAAAATAACACTTCACTCTACTTAAAAGAAAATAAACAAATGACCAAAAAACAAAAGTAAAAATGGTAATTACTATTATTCATCAGGGAAATGCGAATTAAAAGTAAAATGAAAATCAACATAAGCTTGTATAGTACAATGCATCAATTTTTAAAAAATCAAATGAAAAAAATAAACTGAGATAAAAATGTCTATTTAAAAAGAGCATATCATGATATAATTTGGCTTAGTCCAGGTAAGCAAGGATGCTTTACCATTAGAAAATGTTAAAAACAAACCAACCAGGAAAACCTCAGACAAAGAAAAATAATGAATTCTTATATATGATAATAAAAAAGATATGAATGGGAAAAGAAAGGAACTAGGAAAAGAAAGGTGGTCCCTGACTTAATAAGACCAGCTGCAAAAACTTTTACCAAACAAATTAACCAAAAAACAAAAATAATAACCTTGAGATTTTATTTCCTTTAAGACAACGAGCCAAATGAGTTTGATGAACACATTTAAGATAGGGAGCTAGATGAGGTTTCTCACCACTGATAAGACAGGGAGCTAGTGGAAGGGTTCACTATCTTTGCTTCTGTTCAGCATAGTGGTGCCTAGGTATTTGTCAGTGGGGCGGTTGAGAAAGAAAAATGATGAGGCATGAGAGAAAAGACCAAAAAAAAGAAAAAAAACTTGTTTTGAAGAATATTTGAGCATCTTCTTAGAAACCTCAACAGAATGACCAGATAAACTAATACAATTTGTAAAACCTAGTTAGCCTGTAGTCTGATAAAAATCCTTTTTTTTTTTTTTTTCTTTTTTTGGCTTGGATTCAGGAAGAAGACACATGCTATTAAACAAGACAGAGGAGAGACTCATCTTAGGTTAGGCTTGGTTTCCCTCTGGAGGATTCTGAGGAGAGTCTAAGGGTTGTGAGGATTAATTCTGGTTTGGCTATTGTTTTTAAGGCAAAATTCAAAGATGCAGGGATTGGGTGCTGTCGTAAGATAAAGGTGGCTAAGCAAATTAGCGATCTCCTGTAATTATTGAAACAAATAAAGGAGATCTAGGGCATCACTGGGGAGAAAGCAGTAATCACTCAAAGTGGGCTCCCGAGGGCATTTCACAACTGCAGCATGACCTGGGGAGGCATGATGTTGTTAACTCTGCAGTTGACTCTCTGTGTCTGTCCTCCCATCCTGATGAATGGCAGAGCTGCTTTTTGCTTTTTCAGTTAGAACTGATTTTCATCTTCCATCCCAGATAGTTTTTGATTCTTTCACAACTAAAAGAGACCTTAGCAAGGTGGGCAGAAGGCTACCTAACAGATTCAATTGTTTCTTCTCAATTCCATCAATAACAAATAAAAATGAAACTGAAGGACTAAAATACAAATTAAATGTCAAGAAAAGTGGAGAATATGCAAAAATGTTAAAATTCCATTTAATGACATAAAAGAACATGTAATTATATTATAATAAATTATATTTAAAAATCTTACTCTTGATTGGGATAACTCAACATTGCAAAGATATCAATCCCCATTGCACCCCTACGAAATTAAGTCTCATATTCAGGTCCCAAGGTTCTTGGGGGGAACTTGAAAACACTAACTTTAAAATTCATATGACAAAATATAAATACTAAGTAACATAGTGAATTGAGGAGAAACACCCTACTCTGGTATAAAGCCTATGACAGAATCACAGCAGTAAAATTATGTGGTATAGGAAGACGAATAAGATAATAGTCATGAAAGAGCATAAAGACTCAAGATACAGATTTACCTATTCGTGGACTCTTGGTAAGTGGAAGAGATAACATTACAAATCACTGGGTAAAGGATTGGTTATTTCATAGTAGTTGCAGGGGAAAATGGATCCCTACCTCATAGCACATGCAGATTCAAGTTCCAACTCAACCAAATACTTAAAATGATAAGACTATAAAGTTAACAGAAAAAAAATGTAGAGTATTTTTGTCTTCTCAAAATAAGGAAGAACTTCCTCAATGGGGTGAAAAGTGAAAAATCTGAATCAATCAAAACTAAAGATTGTTCTTCACAAACCATAAACAATGTAAACAGGCAGGGGAAGTTAGTTACTTCACTGAAAAAAATTTTTAAATAATATAAAATAATTTATATAAATATTAGTATATTTATATTATATACTAAATATTTATTTTAATGTAAATAATATAAAATAATAAAGAAACTACAATAAAGTGGTATTTATACACAAAATTATTTACACTTCTAATTGTCAAAACTCTATAACATATTTGCACATTCCAAAATATCTGAAGATTTTCCTCCATGAAGATGGTATGTGTGTGTTACTTATAGGTCACGAATCATTCTGTATCTGTCAATCTGTTGAAAAACTGTAGTTCTCATAAAATAAAAAATGAACATCTATCCAAAATCATGAGACCAAAAATGAAACCATAGGAAATTGAACAGTGTGGTTTCAGATGTCAAAATGTGAAAACCCTTCTGCCATTTTGAGAAAAATTGATAAACTGAAAGAAATAATAAATACTCCAGCTGGTACTGGCCAAGAATTTCTAGCATTATAGTTATTTTGAACTATATAATTTCTATAAATTACCAACATCTATAGTTGTATTTTAAATTTTCTTCCATTCTTAGAAGCTAATGACCCCATTATTATTGAAAACACTAAAAAGCAACCAGGTATAGAAAAAATAAGCTGGGTATTGGTAAAGCATGAGAACACCATAGCTTTGTAGGGAAAGAATGTCTTTCCATTAATTTCTTTTTCATAGAAGACAATGATTACAATTATTTCATAGAAGAAAAAAACAAATCGAATGTTTAAACATTTGCAACTTTCAGCTTCATTGGCAAGGATGCTTTTATCTTTTGTCATGCTGTTCTTAGCTTAAAGCATCTTGTCTCTTTCAACAGAAATACTTGACAGCTGATATTTTCTTCTTTTACTTCTACTTCAACTGCTAATTGCATATTTACAATCCTTCAATCAAGAGGAAAAGAGAAACAGATTAGAAAAATTTTCTGTCTGTCAACAGAGCTATGTACTGTAATGAAGCATCTACTCATTAAATATAGAGAACTTCATGGCATCAGTAATAAGTGTTATAAAGGGCACAAAGTATTAATTCTGAAGGAATGCAGGACTGTAAAAACAATAAGTCATTTTGACAGTTGCTATGAAGACTATTACCAAATGTTATGTTTACTTGACTAGCTCAATTTATAAAACAAGACCTACAAAAAAATCCATGTTTTAATCAATTGAGATGTGCTATTATAAACAACTGCTAATGGACTGAAGCTTTGCTTCTCTTCTCAATGATTGAATTGTGACTGCATTTTTAAAAATTAGGTTAATTACTAGTGTGGACAGTTTTGTGCATTTATAAAAGAAGCTTAAATCAATGAAATAAAACTGTAGAACCCATTTAATGAGAACATAAATGTTTCTTAAGTTAAATTAAGCTAAAGATGCAAGTCTCTTTAAATACAGTTATGTGATTACCTTTTCAGGGAAAATTTACAAAGGTCTTTATCATGCAAATTAAGGAACAATAGTGGATTTAAACATCTAGCCATAATTATTCATTAAATTTTTCCTTATATCTCATGAGAATTCAATTCAGAAATAGTATTTTATCTTTGATTGGATTTTATTTAGTAAAAAGAAAACTAGTTGAAAAATTTGATCAACTAAATAATCTAAGAGTTAGATGATGGATTCGCTGTTGTTTACGGACACATTGTTCTTTAAATTTTCTATTTGTTTTTGACTAGTTCATATGAAAAGTAGATTTCAGTGACATCATTAACTTTTTTAAAATGTAAACTATTCCTTCTTGCATTCATTCTATAAATACATGTTGAAGTTATTCTTTTTTATGAACTTTTGTAGGCAGTAAAGGACACGGATTGCCCTGAAAATTATGTATTTGGTTTATGATCCTATGAACTGACTTTTGAAACATTTCATAGCATTTATATGCATAAGTTCATTTGCAGATGTGTGTGGGCATATGAAGTTCTGTGTGTATAGGTAGTTTATGAACATGTGTGTCTGAATGGATTTGTTAATGTGTGGATTCATGTGAAAGTGTGTTTGATAGGGTATGCAATTTATGTATGTGTCTGTATATGTAAGTGTGAATGAATAGACAAGTGACTGAAATTTAAAGTAAAAACAATTTCAGCAAAGTTGGGATGTAATTAAGAAAGGATGAATAGATATTTTGATGATTTTATAAATGTGGTCTTAACAGGTATTTGTTTTTTTCTTACTTTAAGACGATATCCACAGTCAATTCAAAAAAATAATAAAACACGTACAAGGAAACTTTTGGAGGTGATAGATATTATCTTGATTGTGGTGACAGTTTAACAGGTTTATACATATATTCAAGCTCATCAAGTTGTACATATTAAATTTGTGTGTTTTTTTGTATATCAGTTATACTTCAATAAAGCTGTTAAAAAATAACCAATCAGGAAAGGTGGGAGGGGACTAGGTAGGATTCTGGAGAGATAGTAAAAGTAGTGAGAACATAGTTTTTAGACTTTTGTGAATTTATATACACACACAAAAATACACACACACACACACATACACATATGTGAAAAATAATTTAATGAATAGCAAAATAAAAACCCTTGGACATCATTTTAAAGTAAATGAAATGAACAGGAATCCCCATTAAAGAATAGAGACAGATCATCAATAATCACAGACCTACTTGGTATAGCTTCTGCTCAGAATAAAGCAGAAAGGGACAATGGAGCATTTGATAGACCTCAGAACAAGAGAGCTCTGAAGAGACAAAAATATTCCCTGGAACACACAGCAGGTCCATCACAGCTGACTATGGGAGGAGTTATGCCTATTGGATAAGTGTAAAGAGCTTGCAATGAGATCTGAAGGGGCCAGAACAGCCAGGCCTTCACAGACTCTGGAAATAGACCAGCAATGCTCCCTTATAGGTCAAAGACACAAAGATAAGTAGTGAGAAGCAGAGTCAAAATTAAACAGAATGGAGGGAAACAGGTAAAATAAAAAGTCAAGATGAAAATGGGGGAAGAAAACAGAGCTAGGAAATCTCAGAAAGCAAGCAGCCATATTTTTTCTAACACAACACTAAAAGATAAACCAGGGAACTTTGCAAAGTCAGGAAAGCTAACTAGAAAACAGATATATCTCTCAGGCAGAAGAATTTTAAATATTCTAAGCATATACTCTACCCTCAAGTAGGTGGAGAAAACTCTCAACTCCTTAACTGGGCTGAGTAAAGTGACTTCCTTCTAAAGTGTGTAGTATGAAAAGGATCAAAAAAAAAAGAAAATCTTTACATTAAAGAAACTGGATAAACACTACCTCCACCAGGTGATTAAGGTCAGCATCATCAATGATTAACCATGATGATACATGGTACCTTGGCATGATGTAATGAGGATGACATTTTACCTCTACATCTTCCTCTCATAACACCAAATCCAGTCTATACATGAGAAAACCACAATACAATTCCCAATTTACATTCTAGAAGTTCCAGACCAATACTTCTCAAAATTGTCAAGGTCATCAAAAACAAGGAAGTCTGAGAAAATGCAACAGCCAAAAGGAGCCTAATATGACATGATAACTAAATGTAATGTGGTATTCTGGATAGGATCTGAAAAAGTAAAATAACATTCAGTAAAAATAAAACAATAAAGTATAGACTTTCATTAACAATAAATGTATCAATATTATTTTACTATGATAAATGCACCATACTAATGTAAAATTCTAATAATAGAAGAACCTAGTAGAGAGTATATGGGAATTCTCTGTATTATCTTCATAAATTTTCTGGAACACTAAATAGATTCTTTAACACAACATTTATCTTTTCAAAAAGTTATTTGAACCAAATATCCTTTGAAAAGTTCACAAAAACAAAATTCAATTATCTGTGTCTGAGCTATAAACCATATCCCAAGAAATTTGAAAGACTGGAAATCATACACAACAAATTTCCAAATAACATATGAGTCAAAGAAGAAATCTCAAGAGAAATTTTTAAATATTTTTACTAAAATAAAAATAGAAACAACTTATCAAAATGTGGGATACAGTGAAAACAGTGTTTAAAGGGAAATTTATAGCATTGAATATATATATTAAAAAAGAAGAAAAATCTTAAATCAATAATCTAAGCATCCATTTTAGGAAACTAGAAAAAGAACAAATTAAATACAAAGTAAGCAGAAGAAAATAAATAATAAGAAATAGAGTACAAATCAACTAAACTGAAAACAGGAAATCAACAGGGAAATCAATGAAACTAAAAGCTGGTTCTTTGAAAAAAATCAATAAAATTGATAAGCCTACAGCCAGGCTACATAATATTAAAAAGAAAAAGATAAAAATTACTAAAATCAGAGATGAAAGAGGGGGCAACACTATACATACAGAAGGTAAGAAGATAATAAAAAATAATACTATGAACAATTCTATGCCCACAAATTTGATAACCTACACGAAATGGATGAATTCCTTGAAAGACATAATCTGCCAAGCTCACACAAGAAGAAACTGATTAACTGAATGGGCCAATTTCTATTAAAGAATTTGAGTCAATAATTACTAATCTTCAAAAGCACCATACCTAGATGGGCTGAACTCTATCAAACATAAAAGGAAAAAATTATACCAATTTTCTATTCTTTTTCAGAAGATAGAATTAGAAGGAATACTTCCTTCCTCATTTTATGATCCCAGTATTACTCCAATACCAAAACCAGATAAAGATATTCAAGAAAAGAAAACTATTGACCAGTATATTTCATAAATATAAGTGTAAAAATCTTCAATAAAATCTAAGTAAATTGAATCCAACAATGTATAAAAAAAAGCATATGACCAAGTGGGATTTATCTCAGGTGTGCAAGGTTGGTTCCACATTTGAAAATCAATGTAATCTACCATATCAATAGTCAAAAGAAAAATCATATGATCAAATCCACAGATGCAAAAAAAGCACTTGATAATACCCATTAAAAAAGACACTCAAATCCAATACCTATGAAAAAACTCAGTGAACTAGGAATAAAGGAGAACTCACTTAACTTGACAAGGGATATCTACAAAAAAACTGTAGTAACATCATACTTAATGGTGAGAAACTCAACACTTTCCAAGTAAGAACAGGAACAAAGCAAAGAATTTCCCTTTCATCACTGCTTTTCAACATCATACCAGAAGTCCTAGCTCATACAATCAGAGAAGAAGATGAAATAAAAGGTAAGAAGTTTGGGAAGGAAGAAATAAAACTGTTTTTGTTTACATATAACCTTATTATCTATGTGGAAAATCCTAGACTCAATAAAACTCGTGGAAAGAATAGGCAATTCTAGGAGGGGGTACAAGATAAAAAATTAAAATACAAGTCAATTGTTTACCTATATGCCAGCAATGAGCAAGTGGAATTTGAAATTACAAACACAATACCATTTATATTAATGACCCCAAATTAAAATACTTATCTAACAAAATATGTACAAGATATGCATGAAGAAAACTACAAAACTCTGATGAAAAACATCAAAGAAAAACTAAATAAATGGAGAGATGTTCCACATTCATAAATAGGAAGACTCAGTATTGTTAACATGTCAGTTCTTTCCAACTTGATCAATAGATTCATTCCAACCCAATCAAAATCCCAGCAAGTCATTTGGGGTTATTTGTGAACTAATTCTAAAGTTTACATGGAAAGAATAACCAGAATAGCCCACACAATATTGAAGAACAAAGTTAGAACACCTGACTTCAAGATTTACTACAAAGCTACAGTAATTAAAACAGTGTGGTATTGGTGAAAGAATGAGTGGATAGATCAATGAAACAGAACAGAGAACCTAGAAAGAGACCTACATTAATATAGTTGATTAATCTTTTACAAAGGAGCAAAGACAATACAATAGAGCAAAGATGATTTTTTCAACAAATAATGATAGAACAACTGGACATCCACATGCAAAAACAGAGAATCTAGACCAGAGCTTATATCTTACACAAAAATTAACTCAAAGTAGATTACATGCCTAAGTGTAAAATGCAAAACTATAAAACTAGTAAAATGTAACATAGGAGAAAAACTAGATTGCCTTGTGTTTGATGAGGACTTTTTAGATATACTACCAAGGGTATTATCCATAAAGGAATAATTGATAAGCTGGACTTCACTAAAATTAAAAATTCCTGCTTTGCAAAAGACACTGTCAGGAGAATGAAAAGACAAGCCATGGACTAGCAGAAAATATTTTTAAAATATATCTGATAAAGGACTATTTTCCAAAATATACAAAGAGCTCTTAAAACCCAATTAGAAACAAACAAACCAGTTTTTAAAAGGGTCAAAGATTTTAACAGACACATCACCAAAGAAGATATACAGATGGCAAAAAAGCATAAGATTGCAACATTATATGTCATAAGGAAAATGCAAATTAAAATGATCACCACACATCTGATAGAATGGCCAAAGTCCAGAATACCAACACCATTAATTCAATTCAGTTCTAACAATCGAAACTCTGGAGTTAAAAGAAGAAAGAAAAGAATTTTGTCTTTATGAATTAATAAGCAGCTACTCTTTTATTCATTCATTTGTTTATAAAACATTTATTCATTCCTTGCATACCATGTGCCAAGCACCACAGGAGATGTGATGGGTTCAGTAGTGATAAAACTAATGCCAACTATCCTCTCAGGTGTTCTAACCAGAATTATAGGTACACAGATAGCCTACTAAAATTTTTACCGAAATTATCTGTGTGTGTGTGTCTGTGTAACTGTGTGTGTGTGTGTGTGTGTGTGTGTGTGTGCGGGTGTGTATATATATGTATATATATATGTTAGGAAGGTGAAGAGAAGGCATATATCTTATCAGATTCTTACAAAGCATCTATAGTTTAGATAGGCTTTTCAAGTTTCCTTCTAATTTTAACATTTATCTACCCATCATCACTTTCTCAAATTAGTCTAAGAAACTAATATTCAAATTTTACTTTGATCCTAATAATAGCATGTATTCATTTGAAATGTGAAAATGTCACTGGCTGACATGGTAAATTCACCAGTCAGAGCTTGAGAAAGCCTGGAAGAGATGCTTTCTGGTGTTTTCATGTACATGAATGTTAAAATTAGACAAGCCTTCAAGGTAATGCTGACCAGGGGTGTTATTACTCATCTGTATATTTGCATTAAAAGGCATATATGTTTAAATGCATATGGGCATGTGTAAGTACAAATCTATAAGAAGGCATTTTGTAATATAAAATTTTCAACGTAAAAATATAAAGGAAAGGAAAATTTGCAATTCAAAGAAGACCACACTATTTCTAGAAAATCAAAATTTGTACGGTTATCTCCCTGGAAAGCAAGGGTAAAAAGAAAAGATAATTGCATTGCAATTCAAGTTCCAAAGCACAAACCTCTGTCCAGAAAATCACAGCCATCATGCACATGAACAAAAATTTTTCTATTGCCTGGAGACTGTGATTAAAAAATAAAGTAATATCAGGGAGAATATTGAAGCTGACAGTCCAAATATAGGAAAAAGTTAACTGATTCTTCTAACCTCTTATGAGATAGCATCAAGGTTGAAAATGTGTTCCTTTAGTTACTTTTCCTAGAGAAAATAGGAAAAGGAAAGATTCTGGGGGAATATATCTTTAAGGAAGCCATGGAAAAAAGCACTGGCCGATGTCTCTTGGGTCTAAAACCAATCACGTCTAGGTTAATAAGAAACAGGCTTTAGAAAAATGTAATAGTCTATCTACTTTATTTATTTATTTATTTTTGGCCATGAGACATCTGTGTTTTTGCTACAAATAAATGCTTCTGTTATTTTAATATAATAAGAGAAATGGTAGAAAAGTGAGGATGCCTGAAAAGGAAAGGGCATGATCTGATATATGTGTTCTCATCAGACAATCATCACTTAATTTGAAAAGATCTAAGCAAATAAAGAGAACAAGTAACGTAAGCCTGGGGTGTATTTATAGGAAAACAAAGGGTTTTGAGTTGTCTCCTAACGTCCCTTTTTTGGGCTTTCACTGACTCCACATCAAACCATGCCATGGACAAGATCAGATCCCAGAATTCAGCAGTACATGGGTCAAGGACTTTACAGATCAATAAGAAAATCATAAAGATGTTCACATACTGGAATGCCTCTGCTATGCTTTGTGTGGACTAAGATGAATGGGATAGTATACCAGTGGTGCTTAAATCAATATATATTAGGCTAATTCACTATATGATGCTGGGCAAGGTGCCTAACTTTTCTGAGTCTCTGTTCCTTCTTCGGCAACATGAAGATGTGTGCACTTCTGTCTTGTTTCATGAGGTGTTTGGTCAGATGATCTTTACAATGTGTCAGAATAAACCAGGTGTGTCGGGGTATTGGAGTCCACACATGTAAAAATGCAAATTTCTGTGTCCTATTCCATACTGAACTTATCAGAATTTTGGGAGAAGGATGGAATAAAGCCTAAGAAACTCTATTTTAACAAGTCTGTCAGGCAATTCTTATACACATCAATATATATGAAAACCATTAATATAGTTAAACTACACCTCCCCTTCATACACACATTTTAGAATTACAATTCTCATTTTTAATCCTTGCAGAGTAGTCAGTCCTTTTCAAGGTGAAGGCAGAAGCTCTTTAAATAGCAGTGCTGGTTTGAATGAATTTTCCCCATCTCCTAAGTTCTATTTTTTTGTAGTTCCACAAGCTAAGTTCTTCTTATTGTATTATGTCCTCTTTAATAATATATGTTATCCAATGTCCATCAGAGACAGGACATATTTGATTGGGGGCTGTTGACCATTTTAGCAATGGATGAGTGTCCAACAGGGACCAGTTTAGTCCTGTGTATGTGAAGAAGTGGTCTCTGTGTAGGTTTACTGACTCAGGGGAAATTTAATTTTGGTGGGGCATTTATCAGCCTATTAACCTTCAATCTTGAATTCATTTTGAATTCTGGTAAAATGCAGTGACAAAAGTTGTTATGCTCTTTGTAAATCTTCTTTTCATGGATAGGGGTTCTTCATATCAGAAGTCTGCCTTTCTATTGCTAATTCATTCTTGAATTAACAAACATTTACTGCTGTGGTTTATTAATAAGCCTGGTTCTTATTTCATTGTTCACAAAAGTCACTATTAAATTTGGCCCACATGTCCAACACTGCTTTAAATATTTTTATACTGCTCAATATCTGTAGTAGATGCCCAATAAATATTGTCCTTCTCTTCAGCTGAGGAGGAAAAAAAAAATTCTTTTCTTTCCTTCTAGGTTCTTTGGCTGGTCTAATAATTAAACAAGACATTATACAGGTTAATAGGAGAAAATAAATTTAATTTCATATATACAAGAGCCCATAAAAATATGAGATTCAAAGACATGAACAAAGCAGGATGCTTTTACACCTTTTAGACAAAGAAATAATTTTGTGAAGAATTCTAAGACAAAGAAATTTGGGCTTAGGATACGGCATTAATAAAGAAGTAATAAGATTTGTTTATATAGCCTCTTGGCCCTGAATTCCTTACCTCTGCCAATATGGATGCCTTCCACCCTCCAGGTGCAGGAAGAATACGCTTTACATGGGGAATTTATTTCCTGCTTTCAGGGAAACAGATGAGGATCAGAATGTCCTTCACCAGCTCTATCTTAAGTAGCTTTAATTCAAAATAATCAATATGCCAAATTGGCACATTTTGCAGTAGCCTGTCCTGAACCTATTTGTTTCCTCCTTTAAACTTTCCCTGGAAGCTTCACATATTAAAATCTGTGGAGAGCAGAACTGGATTAGTAGCTGAATAGTAGATTGCTCTAAATCTCACTGAACTAGTCTCTTATTCCTGAGAACAACTGTGGCCCATTTTGGGAGGCAGTGATGCAGGTTGGCTCCAAAGTTAGTCCTATGTTATTCAAGCAATCAGGTATGCACTAAGAGGCATTTCTATGGAAACAAAAGAAAAACAATGATAAATCATTGGAGCAAAACATATACCAGTTTCTGAGTTTTGAGGGCAACCAGTTGAGATTTCTAGATGTCAGACTAGAAGCATCTTCAGACAGAATGAAGGCAGGCAGTGGCAACTTGACAGATTTTCCTGGCCTGCAGCTTGACTGTCTCTGGTGGTGATCTCTCTGAGTGGCTCACACAGAAAAAGCCATGAAGATTGTTTATAATATGAGCTGTTATGCTGATTTCCCTAGTACATATCAAGTTGCCCAACTTTAGCTTATACGGTTTTAGAAAAAGAGCAGTTTTGGTTCTCAATCATTTCAAGCCATATAGGTGGGAGAAAAATCAGAAATGTTAGTTTGGAGAGTTATAGCCAGATACTGCAGAAAACTGGAAGAATTCAGGATCCAGCCATTTACAGGTAGAAAACAAAATCTCAATGTCAATGAACAGCAATAGAAGTTAATATCCACAAGTGTATATTATAGTTTCTTCTAAAATGTAATTTTTCTCTCTACAATCACTCCCATGTCTATGAATGAAAACCATAGTAAGATTAATTTGTTTGCAGATTAAGTTCATTTTTAATAAACTTTGCATAAATGCATCAAGAACATTGATCACATAGAATCTTTTAATCTGCTTGGCTGGAAGTTTCCATAAAGGATTTCAGACTGGACTTTTAAAAGCCTCTTGAGGCTAAAAAGACAAATCAGTGACTTGCCATAAGACTTTGCCTGTAATACTTATCTATTTGGGTAAATTTCTCTTCTCTCAAGGTCCCTAAAATATCCCAAGATTCCTGGGCCTGCCAGGAACTGACCTTCCTTAGTTACCTGGTAAGACTGCTGGAAACCTGATAAGAAAGGTATCAGACAGATTTTCCAAAGGGCCTTTATTGTTTCCATAAAGCAAATTTTAGTTCCTTAAATCTGTCTGGTCATGTCTAAGTTTATGCCTGTCTCTCTCAGATAAGACATTCCATTCAAAGCCTTAGAAATATAACCAATGCTTCCAATTGTGTCCTGTTAAAAGAACAGATTCTTATTGATTTCTTCAAATAACCACATTGCCATGAAAATATAGGAAGAATACCCACTGTGAATTTCTGAATTCTGGAAGTATCAGGTAAAGAGAAAAAGATAAATATTTCATATTTGTTTACAAAGGTATATATTTCACAGAGATAAAAAGAGAAAAAGGTATCTTTAAATCTAGACAAACATTTAAAAAATCATACAAAAGAAGTCATTAAAAAGTTATAATAATCTCCACTTTATTCAGTCTTATGTAATTCTTGTTCTTGAATCCAGGTTTTTCATTAGTTCCGAAAATTCTTACCCAGTTCAATTTGATGCTCTTAAAATTATTAGAAAACTGCACTCTAGAGTACTTATCACAGTCCTTTTCATGAACTCTCTGAAGATGAAATACATTTGCAAAAGCATCAGAGCAAAGCAGTAAGTGTCTATAAATAAAAATTTTTTAAATTCCATGGTTAAAGATCTGAGATTTTATTATAATGTAATTGATAAGGAAATTTAGTAATTTTTGTGATGAACATTTTAAGAAAATAACTAGAATTATGACTGATAACATTATAATAAGAAATATCAGAATATTAGCCATTTCATATAATTTCTGGGACACTTATGTTAATAACATTCACTCCTACAGTAAAACCTAAGAAGGTTTATTGCCACTTATTTGACAGTGCCTCCCATGTAATTTAACATAACAAATAAGCCTAATATGTGTAACATCTCTCTTCTTATATGGAGAGAGAACAAATTCCTTGAGCTGTCCTGGAGATCCTCTGAAAATGCAGTTAGTTTGAGGTCAAACAACCTCACTTAGAATTTGATTTTAGGGAAGTTTGTCAAAAATATCAAAGAGGTTTTAAAACATTTGGTCAAACAGGATCATAGATCACTGTGAAACATTTAACCATGGTGACGAAGAATTCAGAGGCAAATACAGAAAGTTAAAGCACTGTAAGTATAACAGCTTTTTAATAGAGAATACTCAGGTTTTTTGTTTTGTTTAGTTTTTTAAGTATTCAAAGGTCTGATTTTTTAAAAGCAACATAGGAAATGATTTTGATAAAAGGCAAAATCTTTACTTTCTAGGCAGATTACTTAAAAGGTAAACCTTTCATAATGTCTTATCAGGAGCAGACCAAGCAAATTTTTCCTTTTAGCAAATGAAATAAAATTAAGTTACAATTTTATATACGTAAACCACTGATATTAAGGCTTATTTTTAAAACCCTTACAATAAATTCATTCAATCTCATCCAGCATGATCACACATAAAATTCCTTTCCTAATATTCTTTTTCACAAACCTTCCATAACTTTCTATGTCCATTTTAGTTTGTCCCTTATTCTCTCTCCCATTCAGAAATAATCATCTTTTTAACTTTACTTTAGGAAAAAATAACTTTTTTCCCCTCAACAAAAATGCATCTCCATTCCTCATGCCTTTCTTACCAAAACCACATATTCTTCTTTCCTTGCACATGGAACTGTTTCCCTTATTATTTTCAGTAGTTTTAATTACTCATATTAATTATAATTCTTAAGTTTTAGAAGTCTTAATTTCTAGTGAAAACTAGGAAGTAAGCAATGGTGAAATTTCTGTTATACCAGCATTCTTTAGATTGGTAAATTTATGAATTCATTTCATAATTTCTAGAAACACACATTTCCTCATAGCATAATTTTTTTTATGTGGCACGACTTGTTTATTAATAGACCTAAATATGTTTAGTTCCTTTGGAATAACAGGGCAAAAGTAGGTAAACTTAGACTCGTTTAGCAATTAATGTTTTAGTATTTTGTCTTATTTGGAAATGATCTAGACATTAAATGAATACTCATCTAAATTAACTGAGCAAAATTCTGAAAGGGGAAGTTAGTAAAGAGATTTGGAAAACTAAGTAGATACATCATAAAACAGTCATTGCTAAAACATTCACCAAAAAAACTCTTATTTTATTGACATCTATTTAATTAGTTTTTAACAATCATACTTAGATTACTCCTGAAGATTTCATGAGACATTAAAGAAGTTATCCATCATCTTAAGTGATTTTTCTTGCTGAAAAATTGCTATCATAGACATAACACAAGCTTATTTGACTTTTAGTAAACCTAGGTAGAATGAAAATTTACTTAATGTTGATAACTCTAAAGATATGTCTATATTAATTAACAACCTAAATGGATTTTTACTTACTGAAAATCATTCTAGATAACGCTAATTTGAAAAACGTTGAGTTAGTTTTTATTATATTTCTGAGATTTAGAAATACTTAATTCATAAGTGTTTATTTTTAAGCCAATTAAATAATTCTTACAAATTAATTTTGGCAATACCATCTGGAGGTGAAAAATACCATATTTATAACATACATAGACATACAAACACAAACAGTGATTTTATAATTTTCATTTTAAAATGTTAGCCATGAATCAGGTATAACAATATAAAACTCACCAGCTTAAAAATAATAATAGGAATAAGTTAAGTTTAGCCATTCAAATGACTGAAGCTTTTTACTATTGGAAGAGAAGAGTTTAAAGATTTATTTTGGTCATTGAAAAGTATCTTAAGGAGGCTGTGGTCTAATGGTCTAGAGTTTGGGGGGTGAGTGTCTTTCTAGAAGTTTGTCTTTTAAAAAGGCCTCTTTCCTTCTTCAGTTTTTTTTTTTTTTTTTTTTTTTAGTCTCAAGAAGATTTTGTTACCTCCTGGGGTGTTTATATTTCAAAGACATGGTAAGATTTACATCTACAAGGGATAGAGAAAGAAGAATGCATATGTTTGGCCTAGAGATTAAGCTGGAGTGCTTTCTGTAAATCTTGCAGGGAAAGAGAAGCTAAATAAACAGCTGGGTTTTTAAAGGATTTTCCAGGGAAGATAGAGGAGTTTGGGGAGTTAAGGGAATTTGCTGAGAAGATGAGGCCAGATTTTAACAAAGGGAATTTACACTGGATGTGGACTTTAATTTCTGTTCTTTCTTCTTGTTAAAGGAGTCCCTGTGGCTAGTCATTATACTTCTTTGTATCTACTTTTTAATTTGGTCTTTCCACAGGTACCAATAAGACTATTGTTTAGAATGAGTTCTCGCTAAAAACATTTTTTAAATTCGGAAGTTTTTCCAGTTCAAAAGATCTATTGCCTGACCAATGACAAGTTGGACCTAGTAATCTCAATAATGACTCAAATCAATAATAAAAACCCTTTTATGGCTTAACCAAAGATGCAACTAGTGTCCCACAAGAGAATACAAAAGATGCAACCTTTACAGGATCTGGAAATTCACTCTCAGAGTCAGTCTAAAAAAATTTTTAAAGGCCTTTGCTGTTACAGCAGTAAGAATTGTGTACTGAAAAATGGTATCTCTGGTCTCACATGGTAACATGAGATGCCTCCAGCCACTGACTTAATAATCTGTGTCAGGAGGCAAGTGTTACTGGAATGGGACTTTTCCAGAACTAACAAGACACTAAGGTTGGGATGATAAAAACTTCTCATGACAAACTCTCTTGAGAGCTGACAGGGCTGGAAAAAGAGAATGCTTCCTGTAACTTCATGTTTTAGAATCCTAGTCTATTTGACCGGCCACCAGGTGTACACCAGTATGGGTACCTTCCAGATGGAAGGAAGAGGCGAGAAAGAATATTTTCACGTAGTCAAGCTCTGAGGATATAGAATAAGATGAAAGAAAAATCTTATCAGACCTATGGTTTTCCCCCTTATGTCAAGTGGCGCAATGAACAGAGACAAAAGAAAAAACAAAGACCATCTCTGGACAGAAGAGGATCAAAAATAAGCACACTCATGACCAAATCTTTACTAGAGCTGTTATAACCAAGGAACTAGTTCCACCGTTACTTTCTTCTGCTAAACTAAATTTAGAAAGAGAAAATAACCTCACCACTCTCACTTCCAAGAGACACTGCAGACAGAGATCCAAGAGACTGACAAGGTAAGAATTCTTACCCCCTGCTGGCACATAAAAGAAGATGTGGTACATATACACAATGGAATATTATTCAGCCATAAGAAGAAAGCAAATCCTACCATTTGCAACAACATGGATGGAGCTAGAGGGTATTATGCTCAGTGAAATAAGCCAAGCTGAAAAAGACAAGTACCAAATGATTTCACTCATATGTGGAGTATAAGAACTAAGGAAAAAAAAACTGAAGGAACAAAACAGCAGGAGACTCACAGAACCCAAGAACGGACTAATAGTTACCAAAGGGAAAGGGACTGGGGAGGATGGGTGGGAAGGGAGGGGCAAGGGGGAAGAAGGGACATTACGATTAGCAGATGTAATGTTGGGGGGGCACGGGGAGGGCTGTACAACCCAGAGAGGACAACTAGTGACTCTATGGCATCTCACTATGCTGATGGACAGTGACTGTAATGGGGTTGTGTGGGGGGGACCTGATGAACGGGGTAGTGTAATCACCATAATATTACTCATTTAATTGTAGATTAATGATATCAAAATAAACTTATTAAAAAACTGTTAAAAAATAAAAAATAAATACTATGCCTCCCCCCAAATAGCTGAAGTGAAACATTAAATGGCAAACAGATCATTCTTAGGGCTGAAAGAAGTCCTAGGGTCTCCCAACTGTAGTAGCCCCAGAGTGAGCAATGTCCAGTCAGTAAAGTCTCCTGGCTGGTGCACCAAGGTGGCAGAAAATTTTTCATTTCTTCCCTTCTAGGTTCTTTGATGGGTCTAATAATTAAATTGACATTAGATCAACAGGAGAAAAATAAATTTAATTCTGTGCATATAGGAACTCATAAAAATATGAGACTTGAAGAAGTCAGCTTTTTATACCTTTTAGACAAAGAAACAATACATTTGTGAAAAACTGACAAGCCAGAGAAGTCAGGCTTGGGGTCTCACATTAATGAAGAAGTAGTATGGTTTGTTTATATGATCTTACTGGCCTTGAATTCCCTAGTTCTGGCCATAAGGATGCCTTTAATCCTTCAGGTGCAAAAAGAGTAGCCTTCATATGGGGAACTTTTTTCCTGCTTTCATGGAGATGGAGAAGGATCAGAGAATCTTTCTTGCACCAGCTCTTCCCTAAGTAACTTTAATGCAAAATAATCAATATGCCAAATTGGCATATTTGGGGATTGCCCACCCTGAGCCCCATTACTTCTGACCCTTAAAAATCACATGCTAATTAGACTCCCCAGTTATTCTCCTAATTATTGCAGTAGTTCCATAACAATTCTTTCAATTTCATTTCTTTATATTTCAGAACAGATTCATCTTGCTAAAGTACTTCTTTGATGAACAGTCTTCAATGATGTTGCTACTACAAAAATCTCCATAACCATGTCTCAACATACTTCCCTAGTTATTTTTGAGAATTTGAACTGTAGAAAGCAAGGAGTGGATTCTGTGGCTAAATAAGGTAATATGTTTTAAGGAAGACTCATCTAACTTTGACATATGGGTTGCTGTTGTTGGGGAAGTTAGTATGACTAAGAGAAAGAGGCCCCAAACTAGAGATTTGTTTCACTTTCCTGTCATTTCATTACCCAGCTTTGCACTGGTGGACAAATCCCTTAACCACATGGCACCTGCATTTCATTGCTTTTAAAATGTAGGAAAATATGCCAGATCTCAATCTTCTTAAGTGGATCTCTAAGAAAATAAAGAATAATGCTGTTATTATAAAAGTACTATATAGCAAAAAATAATTGAATTTAGCACTTTCTAGAGTCCCCAGACAGGACACCTTAAAATTGCTGAAGCCAAATGACTTGACAAACTAAGAGGCTCAAAAACTTATTATATTTTTCCTTGCCTTGGTATCCATTTTCAAACTTGTTATTTTGTGAAAATTGAATATTTAAATACAGTTGTAAGAAATAAAACAGACATTCCATACATCCATCCCTCAGCATCCCACAATGAAAATGTATTGCAAAGCATAGTACAATATCAAAATAAGGAAATTGAGCATGGACCATATTTAGATTTCACCAGTTTTATATATATTCATTTGTGTGTGTTTAATTGTATGCAGTTTTATCACATGGGTATATTTGTATGATCACCACAATCAAAGTAAAGGACAGTTCCATCACAATGAACATCCATCTGTTTTCCCTTTTATAACAATAGCTACTTCCTTGCCAACCTCCCCCACTCATATCGCTAATCCTTGGCAATTATTTATACATCAGCCATTTTCATAACTTTATCATTTCAAGAATATTATACCAATGAAAATATATAATATGTAATCTTTGGGCTGGATTTTTTTTTCATCCAGTATAATTGACTGCAGATTCATCCAAATTGTGGCATGAGTCAATAATTCATTCCTTTTTATTGCTGTGTACTATCCATGGTGTATGTGTACCATGGTTTGTTTAACCAGTCACCCACTGTAGGACATCTAGGTTGTTTCCAGTTTGGGGCTATTATGATTAATGATACTAGAACTTTCATGGACAGGTTTTTGTGTAAACACAGTTTTCCATTTCTCTGGCCTAATTGTCCAAGAATGAAACTGACATATTATATCATATTTATATAATTTGTTTTTTTATAAAACTGTCAAGCTGTTAATCTGGAGTTGCTACACCATTTTTCATTCCTACCAGCAATGTATGAGTGATGTTTATATGAGACTTTGTCAGTTGTTAGTATTGTCACTATATACTTCAGTATTATGTTGAATGTGGAATCAGTGTTAGCTTCTATTTATTTTTTCTTTTTCTCAGTTAAGCTGTGATTTTTCTGGTTCTATATATGACAAGTGATTTCTGAGTATCTTGGACATTTTTTATTTTATGCTAATTGACACTTGATTGTATTTAATTCTTCGGTTTAAGCAGGCAGTCACACTGTTTAGGCTTAGTGTGTAGGTTCTTGCAGACCTCTTGATATTATTAGGAGTATATAATAATACTAACATTCACACTATTCTCCACTTACCCATAAGTTACCTTCCTATCTTTACTGTTGTCTTACAGTCATTCAACCATTTGTTTGTCAAAAAAATTATTGAATACTTATTTTTACCAGCTACTGTGCTTAGCACAATGATAGTAGCAGTGAAGTATTAGCAGTGAAAAATAGACATACCATTCTTCTAATCTTACTTCACTAAGAAACATCTAGAAAGGGTGGTCTTTACTTTCTCTAGGAACCAGTCATTCACCACTGCTCCTTTGAAAATTATACTTTTCTCTCATCACTTTACAAATATCAAAGGTCATCAAAGATTTCTAACTCCAAAGACATAAAAATTACCTAAGAATTTAAATGTGACTTTGCTAATTACTCTTTTCTATAGAAGTATGTTAAATGTGGCATTAGAAGAAGATGATAATTTTAAAAGAGAAATTTGAACATCTAGACAAAGATTATAACTTTTGAAATTAAATTCTCAATGTTTGGTTTAGAGACTATGTTAGAATTAAATTACCTGAAAAAATAATTAGTGAACTGAAAAGTAAAACTGGAAAACACTCCCAGAATATAACACAAAGCGAAAAAAGAAATAAGCCCAAGGAAAAAGAGTTTCTATCTTGGAAAATAAGATTAGAATACTTAACATACAAATAACTGGAATTTCAGAAAAACTGAACAGTGATAGAGAAAAAATTTTGAATTAAGATTATGAATCATTAGGTCCAGAAATTCCAAAGAAATTCTAAGCATATAAAAAAAAAAAACCAACAGTCTGGATAGATCATAGCAAAATTATAGAACACAAAAACAAAAAGAAGATATTAAAAATGCCCTAATTAAAAGAACATTCACATTGAAAGGAATGTTACTTAGACTGAGTGCAGACTCTTCAAGGAAAATAATAACAAATGGGAGACAGTTAAATAATATCTTCAAGATGCTGAGAAAAAACAGCCAACATGAAATTTTATACCTAGCTAAATTTTCATTTGAGAATGATAGCTAAATAAAGACATTTTTAGACAATAAAAACTGATTTACCAACAACAGACCCTCACTAATGGAAATTCTAAAGAATATACTTTAAGAAGGAAATAAAACATAGACATGCAAGAAAGAATGATTAAAAAAGCAATTATTGGACAATTGCCTAAATATGAAAATATATTGAATGTAAAAAATAATATCATAAACCTTTTTCTAAGGATATAAAAATGGAAATAAAATACTAGATAATTACATGTAAATGTAAGACTTATTGGGAATGCGAGCAGTTCAGCTCTGCTGGCTATACTTGCAATGTATAAGTGATCCTAATAGATGCACTATCATTGCTGTAATTTGCATTTACATTTAATTCAATTTGCATTTCCCTAATGGTTAATGATGTCAAACACCTATTTACTATCTATATAACCACTTTGGTGAAATGTATGTTCAGGTCTTTTGTGTTTTTTCTAATGGCATTGTTTATTTGGACTTTTTTATTGTAAACTTTTGAGAGTTCTTTATGTTTTTTATGCAAGTCCCTTGTTGTAAGTGTGGTTGGTTAGAAAATATTTTCTCCCAGTCTGTAGCTTATTTTTTCATCCTGTTCACATAGTATGCTACTCCAAGTAAATAGGACCACACCATGCATATACACACTTTGGATGGATCTTAAGGGAAATATGCTTAAAAAAAACTGTCTCAGTATTTGCATGAATACTCACATGGCCTTATTTCCTATTCCTTCATGTCTCATCTCCCTCTCTTTTCTCTGGTAGGAACACTGGTCATTTAAGATCCTCCTTAAATCCAGAGTGGTCTCATCTCAAGATCTTTAACTTAACTATATCTGTAAAAATCCTATTTCCATATAGGATTACATTCACATGTACTGGTTGTGAGGATTTGGACGTATCTTTTGGGAGGAGGACACCCATTAAAATCTAGATACTGTATTTTAAAAATTGCGACATTATTTCCTTTCATCTATTCCTCTCTTTCTCTCTCCCCTGTGTTCATGTGTATAAACCATTTAAAAATTAATTACAGGCAGCACGTCTCTTTACTCCTAAATGTTTCTGTATGAATTTTAAAACAAAAATAATCTTTACATCACCACAATAATGCAATCAAATTCAGGAAATAAAGCTTATAGAATCCTTATTCAAATTCCACTAATTTCCAGTGTGATCCTTTGTAACAATTTTTTTTTCTCCTGATGTAAGATCAAACCCAGGGTCATGCATTGTATTAATTTGACGTGTCTTTAGTTTTTCTTTAATCTGAAACAGTTTGTTGATCTGTCCTTATGTTTCATAATATTAATACTTTTCTATTTTTTGCTTCTGCCTTATTAAGTGCATACAAGTTTAGAATTTTTCTGTCTTGTGCACTGTACTATGTATAATTATGTAGTTTCTCTCTCATCTCTAATAAGGTCTTTGATCCAAAGGTTATTTTGTCTGTCGTTGCTACATCTACATCAGCTTTATTTTGGGTTCTGTTTGCCTTCTATATACTTTTCCATCCTTTTATTTTGAATATTTCATGTCTTATGCTTTCAACTATATTTCTTTACCCATTTTTAAAGTTTCTTCTTATCACCATTGTTATTAATAGCAGCAGGAGCAGGCTTATCTCCACATATATAACAGACAAAATGTGCTGGCTTTCAAAACACCTCTATAATCAGGTTGGCTCAGAATGACTTCTCCTTAAATTTCAGACTGTCCTTCAAATAACATTTTCTTTACTGTAGAATACTTGCTCTAGTAAAACAACAATGACAGCTCCTAACAATGATGATGTTGAGTTTATGCAGTTAAATAAAGGACTCCTCTCAGAAGAACTGGGTTGTAGCGGTTAAAACTTAGGCTTTGGGGCCAGAGAGACCTGGATTCAAATCTGGACTAACATTCACAACGTATTATTTCTGTCCCTCTTTTGCTTTAATGTCACTTTTCCCTTATGATATATTTTTGTCTCTTGCCTACTACTGACTACTAAAATGTTTTATTTAAAAAATTTTTGAGAACCATTTATTTAAAGATTGGGATAGTGAACAACTGTAAACCATTAATGGTTATTGGGATCATTATAGATATCATAGCATTAAAATGCAAATATTTATTATTACACTACAATTAATTTTTATATAAACAATTTATTTTAACCACTGCAGGAATAAAATTAAAACTTCTAACGTGAAATAGTCAGTAGCTGAAGATTAAACATCAGTTCTGTTCACAACCAAGAGGAATGATTTGTTTTGTCAACGTAAGCTTTTCTCCATTTAACTAAAATCTTCTGCCTTCATTATATTCATTAGAGCCTGTCAATATATGATAGTTTTTCATTTGCTGGCATTCCAAAATAGAGATTCAGATTAGATCAATATTCATCTATTATCATCTGTAATCAATGTATAATGTCTTACTTGAGTTGATAATTATCTTTTATAAAAGATAATTTTCTTTTATATACTGTAGTTGATATTAAAGTGAATTTAAATGTGACTTTGCTAATTACTCTTTTACATAGAAGATGTCAGTCATAATAGATATGACCTATCTCTGTATACAAAGCAATATAATTTACATCTTCTAACTTGTATGTTTCCCCATTGCAATTATATGTGTATGTATAAACAGCATATGCCTCAGAAACAAGTAGTGCTTGAAGTGAGAATACTACATTCAAATAACCTTGATTGTTCTTTATATGTGTGGGTTGAAGAAGTGAGCTTATTTCCAGGATGATTTCTAAGATAAATACTCATCCTTAACAACCAGAATCAATGTAGGATGGAAAGCATATGGCCACATAAACATACCGAGGAAACCACAGTCATAGCTCCCCTTCCATTGTCACTACATACATTGGCTCACAGAAATATTTAAACTTTTGTTTTTGCTTATTTTATTTTTTTATTTTCTGTATTTATGTTAGTACATAGGTAGGTACACTTGCATTGATTTAGTTTTGCCAGGTAAATAGATTTGAGTGTAAGGGTTAAATATGTACATATATAAACTCCACTGAATTCTGTACTAGTTAGGAACCTGACCTCCCACTTCCAGGCTGTGTGATATTGAGCCAGTTACTCTGCTTAAGCTTCCCATAACCTCATCACTAGAATGAAGATAATAATAATAGTTTTGTCTTTGTAAGTCTTAACAATAGTGTCTGCTTCAGACAAATTTTGTGAAGCTCTATGTCATTTATGGAGTAATTAACCTAATTTATGTAGGAATCTGTAATAATTTAATACTCAACAGATGTTAATATTATTGTATATTTGTATACATTAAAAAATATTTTTAAAAACAATGTGGTATCACTTACCCAAAGAATTTCAGCCTGAGGCTGTGTCTTATTAATCCTTCTTGCATCAAAGGAGTGATGGCCAAGAAAGAGATTGGTGCCAGCTCTGGAAGAATACCTTAGGGGTCACTAAATTCCAGGATTGCATACAGCAAATTGTTTGCCAATTCTGTGGCTATGCATTATATTTTCAGAGCGTGAACTCATTGGTAGCTAATGTATAAACTGGGATACTGACTCATTCATTTACATCAGAACACACACACTATCAGATAGTAGACACTGATATTGACCAACACTACTGCTCCTTCAAATTATTGGGGAGTTCAAGTGATAAAGCCTAAAGTTACTTTATGACCATGGATATTAATTACTGGATCTGGAAAAGTTTAATCAACTCTTCCTCCTTCATGAAACACTGATTTTCTCTAACAGCTACACAATTTATCTCTTCCAAATGGAACACCCTCCTTGGACCCTGCTTGATAAACGCTAGCAATATTTGCCCTCTGGCTCCCTATATTCTAGATCCTTGGGGAATACCCTTTTTGGAATATAATCCTTCATTGTACAGTTTTCTAATAGGGCAGTTTTTCAGACATGTTCCAGTATAATTGTCTAGTCTTGAATATATTTTTTAAGATTGAAAGTAGAATTTCAGTTGTCTTCAGCTGAGAGCTTTTAAATATTATTTTATATTTTTATACTATATATACACAAAATTTGTCCTCCTCTGATACATAAAGAGTCAGAGCACCTTTTCATGTGCTTGTATAACTTTCCTAGAGAAAAGTCTCTTCGAATCTTTTGCCCATTAAAAAAAAACACATTTTAATAGCCTTTATTTATAGAGCAATTTTAGGTTCATAGAAAATTGAGTGAAAGTTACAGACATCTTTCACATTACCTCTCTCCCATATGCACACTGTCCCCCACTATCAACATTAAGCACAAGAGTGGTACATTTGTTATAATCAATGAACCTGCATATGAAACATCATTATCACTCAAATTCCACAGCTCTCTCTGCTTTTAAATTAGGTTGTCTCTTTATTATTGAATTATATGAATTCTTTATGTTTTCTGCATACAAGTCCCTTAATAAATATATGATTTTCAAACAATTTATCCCATTCTCTGAGTTGTTTTTTTACTTTCTCAATAATGTTCTCTGAAGCACAGAAGTTTTTAATTTTGATGAAGTCCAAATTATCTATTCTTTTTCTTGCTTGTCTTTGGTATAATATATAAGACTCCTTGGCTATATCCAATTTATGAAGAATTATTCCTTTTTTTGCTCTAAGAGTTTTATAGTTTTCACTCTGCAATTAGTTCTTTAATCCACTATAAATTAATTTTTTCTTAGAATGTCCAGCTTCACACTTTTGCACATGGCTATCCAGTTGTCTTATTACCATTTGAAAAGACTATTCTTTCTCCATTGAAGGGTTTTCGAACTTTTGGCAAAAATCAGCTGACTATAAACACCTGGCTTTATTCGTACATTCTGAATCTGTTTTATTAATCTATATGCCTATTTTTTTCAGGTTTTTCCTGTGAGTGTAGACAAATACAATTTTTATATATTGATCTTCAATATATAAATTCAATATATAAATTCAGCAAATTTCCTGAATTCTTTTATTAGTTATCTTGGCTTTATAGACTATCATAAAATGTCTTGGGAAATAGTTCTTCCTCTTCCATTTTTGGGAAGATTACATGAAGAATTGGCATGAATTCTTATCAAAATGGTAAAATTAGAGTTAAGGCCTAAGCTTTTTTTATGTTTTTGTTTTTATTATTACTACTACAGTTTCTTCACTTTTTATAGATTTCTTCAGTTTATTTATTTTTGAGTCAGTTTTGGAAGACTGTATCTTTCTAGGAACTTGCCTATTTCATCTAAATGATCTGATTTATTGGTATACATGATATTGGTATACAAGAATTTTTCATGCTATTCCTTTATAATCCTTTTATTTCTGTAAGGTTGGCAGTAATACCTTCTCTCTAATTTCTGATTCTAGTAATATGAATCCTTTCTCTCTCAGTATACATAACAGTATACCAATTTGGTTAATCTGTTCAAAGAATCAGTTCTTCATTTCATTGATTTCCTCTATTATTTTTCTATTCTATTTTTCATTAACTTCCCCTCTAACCTTTATTATTTTATTCCTTTAGCTTACTTTAGGGTTTGTTTTCTCTTTTAACAGTGTTTTATGGGAGAAAGTAGTTATTGATATCATTCTTTCTTCTTAGTATATGAATTTGTATATATAAATTCTGTCTAAGCACTGCTTTAGCTGCATCATGTAAGCTTTGGTATGTTGTGTCTTTTATGTGTTTCTATTTCCTTATTAATCTTGTTAAACTTTTGTTTTCATCCTTTATTTCTGTCAGTTTTTGCTTCATATATTTTGGTGCTATGTTATTTAGGGTCATATGTGTTTGTAATATATAATTTTTATAATATAAAAATGTTATTCTTATATACAATTTCCTCCTTTTATATAATATAATTATTTTAAAAGATGGCAGAGCAGGAAAGACAAGGCAGAAAACTCCTCCCAAACACATACACACCAATGAAGTAACTACAGAAAATACAACTAACACTGAAAATGACCTGAAGACTGCAGAACAGACCACCTACACCTGGTGAAGAAGAAAAGACCACACCGAGGAGGTAAAGTGGATGAGATGTCAATAAGCAGGACCCAAACCATTTCCCCATCCCAGCCCACAGTGGGAGGGATAGGAACAGAACAGAGAGAGAATATGCATTCAGGAACTCTGCACACCTGGCTCTGGAGACCTGCTCTGGGAACATAAGTCCACACCGCATTGGCACTGCACAATGCCTACTTCATAAAACTATTACTCCCTAGAACAGGAGGCATAGAAAATCTATCTAATACAAAGGAGGAAACCCCAAAACCCAGGCAAAATAAGTACGAAGTCTCTTTGAAGAAATAATTAATGAAATCTTCCCCAGACTGGAGAAGGAAATAGACACCCAGGTCCTGGAAGCACAGAGAGCCCCTAACAAAAGGAACCCCAGAAAGACAACATGAAGGCATATAATAATTAAAATGACAAAGATTAAGGATAAGCAAAGAGTATTGAAAGCACCTAGAGCAAGGCAAAATATTTCTTATAAAGGAAAGATCATCAGACTATGAGCAGAATTCTCAGCAGAAACTTTACAGGCCAGAAAGGAGTGACATGAAATATTTAATGTATTGAAACAAAAGAACCTTCAACCAAGAATCCTCTGCTGAGAAAGGCTATCATCCAAAATTGAAGAAGGGATTAAAAGTTTCCCAGATAAACAAAAGTTAAAGAAATTCACTCCAGCTAAACAGGCCTTACAGGATATGTTAAAGGGACTTCTGTGGATGGTAATGTTAGTTTACCCACAGTAAAGGAAGTAGACCAATTACCAAGAAAACATGAAGTGAAAAAAAAGCAGTAAAACCAACTATACACAAAATCAGTCAAGGGATACACAGAAAAATGCATATTATGACATCCAATACCTAAAGTGTAAAGGAGGAAAAAGAATAAAAGAAGTACTTGTAGATTTAGTTTAAAATAAAGTGACCATCAACTTAATACAGACTGCTACATAGGAAACTATTCATGAACCTTATGGCAACCACAAATCTAATGGATACAAAAAAAAATAAAGAAAAAAATAAATCTAATCACAACACTAAAGAAAGCCATCAAATAACAAAAGAAGAGTATAAGAGGAAGAAAGGAATAGAGAGGAACTACAAAAACAACCAGAAAAAAACTAATAAAATGGCAATAAATACATACCTATCAATAAGTGCCTTAAATGTAAATGGACTGAATGCAACAATCAGAACACACAGGTTGGCGGAATGGATAAGGAAACAAGACTCATCTATATGCTGCCTACAAGAGACTTACTTCAGACTTAAAGACATGCATAGACTGAAAGTAAATGGATTGAAAAATATATTTCATGCAAATAAAAGGGGGAAAAAAGCAATAGTAACAGAACTTAGACAAAATAGACTTCAAAACAAAGTAACAAGAGATGAAAAAGACATTACATAATTATAATGTAATTATCAGTCCAACAAGAGGATATAACAAGTGTAAATATCTATGCAACCAACACAGGAGCAACTAAATATGTAAAACAAATATTAACAGAGATACAGGGAGAAATGTACTGCAATGCTTTCATAGTAGGAAAATTTAACACTCCACTTACATCAATGGACAAATCACACAGACATAAAAAAAAAAAAACAGAAAACAGAGGCACTGAACAACACATTAGATCAGATAGACTTAACATACATACAGAACATTCCACCAAAAGCAGTAGGATACACATTTTTCTCAAGTACACATGTAATGTTCTCCAGTATAGATCACATATAAGGCCACAATAAAAGCCTCAATAAATTCAAAAAGATTGAAATTGTATCAAGCAACTTCTCAGACCACAGTGATATGAAACTAGGAATAAATTACATGAAGAAAACAAATAAAAACAATGAAGGCTAAACAACATGCTTCTAAATAATCAATGGACCAATGAACAAATCAAAACAGAAATCAAGCAATACATGGAGAAAATGAAAACAAAAATTCAACAGTCCATAATTTGTGGGATGCTGCAAAAGTGGTACTAGTGGGAAGTATATAGCAATACAGGCCTACCTCAAGAAACAAGAACAATCCCAAACAAACATTTTAAACTTCAACTAAAGAAACTAGAAAAATAGCCAAAGCAATCCTGAGAAAGAAGAACAAAGCTGGGGATATTACTCTCCCTGACTTAAGCTATATGACAAAACTGCAGTAATCAAAACAGTATGATAATGGCACAAGAAGAGAGCCATAGACCAATGGAACAGAATAGAGAGCCCAGAAATAAACCCATGTATTAATATATGATAAAGGAGCCATGAAAATACAATGGGGAAAAGACCATCTCTTCAATAATTGGTGTGGGGAAAACTGGAAAGTTACATGCAAGAGAATGAAACTGGATTACTGCCTAACTCCATACACAAAAGTAAACTTGAAAAGGATTAAAGATCTAAGTGTAAGACATGGAAACATAAAACACTTAGAAAGAAATATAGGCAAAAATCTCTTGAACATAAGCACGAGCAATTATTTTCTGGACACGTCGCCTCATACAAGGGAAAAAAATAAAAAATGAACAAATGGGACTACATCAAACCAAAACGCTTCAGTACAGCAAAGGACATCATCAGCAGAACAGAAAGGCAACCTATAGTATAGGAGAATATATTCATAAATAATTTATCCAATAAGTGGTTAACACCCAAAATATATAAAGAACTCATATGACTCAACACCAAAAAAACAAATAACCCAATTAAAATATGGGCAGAGGATCTGTTTTGGAAAAACAGTTTTCCAAAGAAGAAATATAGATGTCCAACAGGCACGTGAAAAGATGCTCCCCATCACTAATCATCAGGGATATGCAAATCAAAACCACAGTGAGATATCACCTCACACCTGTCAGAATGGCCACTATCCAAAAGACAAGAAATAAAAGTGTTGGCAAGGATGTGGAGAAAAGGAAACTCCTACACTGTTGTTTGGAATGTAAATTGGTGCACCCACTGTGGAAAGCAATATGGAGGTTTCTCGAAAAACTAAGAAAAGAAATGCCATTCAACCCATTAACTCTACCTCTAGGAATTTATCCAAAGGAAACAAAATCCCTAATTCAAAAAAATATATGCACCCCTATGTTTATTGCTGCATTATTTACAATAGCCAAGATGTGGAAGCAACCAAGGCATCCATCAATAGAAAGTTGTATAAAAAAGGGTGGTATATGTACATACAGTGGAATATTATTCAGCCATGAAAAGAAAGAAATCCTGCCATTTGCAACAACATGGATGGACTTAGATATTATGCTAAGTGAAATAAGACAGGCACATAAAGAAAAATACCATATGATTTCACTTGTATGTGGAATCTAAAAACAAAACAAAACAAAATGAACAAAATAGTAATAAAGTCATAGATACTAAGAAGTAACTGGTAGTTACCATGGAGGAGAGGTTGGAATGGATAGGTGGAGTGGGTGAGGGGGATAAAGGGGGACAAAAATTCTCAATCATAATATAAGTCGGTCACAGGGATAAGTAGTACAACATCGAGAATATAGTTAATGACTCTAACTTAACTCTGTAACTCTTTCTATGATGGCAGATAATAACTACACTAGTTGGAGTGAGGATTTAATAGTGTGAGTAACTGTTAAACCAGTGTGCTGTGTACTTGAAACTAATATAAGACTCAATATGAACTATACTTTAATTATAAAATTAAGAATTAAAAAAATGTTATTGAACATATTACATCTATTAATGTTAAAAAGTTAACAAATTTTGTTAAAATTAATTTACTATGTTCATTTCCTTGACCCAAAACAGGCTTTGCTCCCCCACACTTCCTTTGTGCTGTTATTAGAAACTCTATTACAAATACATTAATTTCCATGTAAATGCATTATATACATATTATTTTATACAATTGTTTTTTAATATAAAAAGAAATGAGAAAAACATGAATTTATGCTATCTCTTATAATTACATAAATATCAGTGCTCTTTATTTCTTTGAGAATTAAAATTATTATCTGTGATCATTTGCTTTTAGTCTAAAGAACTTCCTTTAGGTTTTTTTGGGGGGGTGGGGGTGTAAGACATGTAAGACATGTCTGCTTTATTTTGTTTGTCTGGAAATGTGTTTATTTCAACTTCACTTTTGAAAGATAGTTTTGCCAGATACAGTAATCTTGGTTGACAGTTTTCATCTTTGAGCACTTTGCATGTTATCCCACTACTTTTTTGCTGAGAACTCAGCTGTTATCTTATTGGGGTTCCTTTGTAAGTGATGAGTCATGATTCTCTAACTGCTTTCAAGATTTTTCTCCTTATCTTTGACTTTCAGCATTTTTACTATGATGTATCTGGGGAGCTTTTGTGTTTATCCCATATGCAATTGTCGAACTTCCTGTATGTACATATTAGTGTTTCTTAATAAATTCAGGGAGTTTTCAATTGTTAATTTCTCCTAACATCTTTCTGCTTTTTACACTCTTACCTCTTTTTCTAGTACTCCCATTACGCATTTCTACTGTAGTTAAGAGTATTCCACTGTTTTATGAAGATGTCTTAACTTTTTTTCTCTTTTTCAGAATGCATTCCATCTTTAAGCTTGATAATTCCATTTAACAGTTAAAATTTACTATTGAGCCCCTCTAGTGAATTTTTCTTTTTAATTATTTTTCTTTTCAACTCCAAAATCTCCACTTGATTCTTTTTTTTTCTGTTTATTAAAAGTAATACATGCCCATTTAGGAAATTTTGGAAAATACAGAAAAGCATATGAAAAAAATAACACTCATTCCCAAAAACCCATAAAGATAACCACTGTTATCTTTGTTATCACTGTTATCAACCACTGAGATAACCATTGTTAACATTTTGGCATATACCCCTCCAGTTTCTTTTTTATAAATGTGTGCTTTTGGATAATACTGTACATGCATTTTTTAAAATTTATTTTGGTATCAATCTATAATTACATGTGCAATATTATGGTTATTAAACTACCCCCTTCATCAGGTCCCCCCCACCAACCCCATTACAGTCACTGTCCATCAGTGTAGTGAGATGCTATAGAATCACTACTTGTCCTCTCTGAGTTGTACAGCCCTCCCCGTGCCCCCCAAACATTACATCTGCTAATCGTAATGCCCCTTTTTCCCTCTTATCCCTCCCTTCCCGCCCATTTTCCCCAGTCCCTTTCCCTTTGGTAACTATTAGTCCGTTCTTGGGTTCTGTGAGTCTGCTGCTGTTTTGTTCCTTCAGTTTTTTTCTTTGTTCTTATACTCCATATATGAGTGGAATCATTTGATACTTGTCTTTTTTGGCTTGGCTTATTTCACTGAGCATAATACCCTCTAGCTCCATCCATGTTGTTGCAAATGGTAGGATTTTTCTTCTTATGGCTGAATAATATTCATTGTGTATATGTACCACATCTTCTTTATCCATTCGATAAGGGGTTGGCATCCAAAATATATAAAGAACTCACGTACCTCAACAAACAAAAAGCACTTAATTCTTTTTTAAATTTCCCTCTTTATTTTTATTCTTATTTGGTACAACATTGTCATCATATCTTCTATTACTTCTTTAATCAAAGTTTCCCTTAGTTCTTTGAACACACTTATAATGGCTATTTTGAGGTCCTTTTAAATAACACATCTGGTCACTCACAGGCAGTTTCTGCTGCCTGCTTGTATTTTTATGGTATATGAAAAATATTTTCCTTTATATCTGCATGCCAACTATTTTTTGGTTAAAAACTAGACATTTTTGATAATATATTGTAGCAACTCTGGGTACTGGTTCCCCCTCACCACCTTGAGCTTGTTACTGTTATTTGCGGGTTTATTTGTTTAGTGACTGACTGGGTTATTTTAATGAAGTTTATTTCCTTATCCATAGTGTTAAGCCTATGATGTTGGTTCTCAGGAAGGCACAGTGACTATTCCTGTAGTTACTCCGGAGTGATGGTGGGGTTAGCTGGTCTATAGTTCAGCCTGTATCTTGAATCTTCTTCCAGTTGTTCCCTAACACAACATCCAGTGTCTTTGAGAGTTCTGTTAGGTTTGAACTTCTCACTGCTCTACTGCAAATGATATCAATTCCCTTGAAAAAGTCTGGGTGCTCTCCGTTTAACAGCCTGTTTCTCACCCCAGACAAAATCTCTGAGTCAGGAATCTGGAGGAGGGGTGGTACAATGGCAAACATCTTTCACAGTGACACCCTCACTCCAGAGCTGAGTGCTTGTGGGTGGACAGAAACCTTTGGTCTTCTTGGCTTGCCTTTCCTAATGTGGAACTCCTGTTTCACAAGCCAGAACAAAGACAAGTATGGTCCAGATAAGTTCAGCAGCTTCCAGCCCAAGGTAGAGCCTCTGTTTAATGAGTGGAGCCTGGGCAGAGAAAGGGAGCCCCTCACCTCTCAACCGCACCTGCCTAGAACTTAACCTCAGGAACAAGCAGTTGGTGACAGGATGAGAAATGCTGGTTTCATGCTCCTTCTACTGGGAAGGGAGAAGGAGCTCTGTGTTCTCGACTGCTGGGGGATGTAAGGGAGGCCGTGTTCTTGGTTGAAATATCAGAGATTCTTACTTTTCTTATAAAATTGTTATAGATTTTCTTGAGTAGATATTTCTTCATTTGTATGCTCATTTTCAGAGGCAGTAAATGGTTGGGTTTTTTTTTCATTAATTTTCACCAATTTCAATGGTGATCAGGTCCACAGGGTATCTCACCCTGTTATGCTGGGAGTCAGTCCTCCTTTATATTACACTTTGTCATTTCAAATTATTGGTATAGTGTATGTACCTCAAAACAGATGATTCCATAGAAATCAGACATTGAACTCAGATGTCCATGTATAGTTCTCATAGGATATGATCATGTACATGCTTTTTAATAAAAGACTACAGTCTGCAGAAACTGATTTCTAAACATAATCAGCATTCATTGTGCCTGCTTGAAAATACCCATATCTTCTTTTCTAGTCTGTTGTATTGATCAACGTTGCTTTAGATGCTAGCAACAGTTAATAAATGAGACCAAATGACACTAGAGAAACACTGTAAAACATGCCCCTTAAGGAGGTTGCCCTTATATTAAATTACACACTTGCTATGGGATTTGAAGAAGCTGGTGAACAATTGGAAAGAAAGTAGAACTACTCAAGATGTGTCAGAAGATAAATTTAATTCAGTTTAAAATATTTCCATGTAAATCATAAGTCATGGTAACACAGACCTTATAAATGACATTAAAGATGTTAATATATTTGAATGTGAGATTAAATGTAGGAATCGTATAAGAATTTCACATTGAAATTGGGCAAATAAAACACTCTGGATATTAACAATTCAGCCCAATGAAGAAGTTGCCTTAGGCATTTATGATTTCTGTTGGATAATCAATACACTTTTTAGTTTGAAATGACCCATATTGAATTGTAGCTTAAACATAGTATAAACACTTCCATCAGAGTGCCAATGACTGAGAAATGAGACACCAGAAAGTTAAACAATTTTCCTTTTCTAAAAGTAAATTGGCTCCAAGTAACTTCAGATCAATTTTCTTTTAAAGAAAAAAAAAACTGTAAATAGAATATTCTGGAAACCTGGAGTGAAGGTCAGGGGTTCTCCAAATAGTTGAAGGTAATGAGAAATAAGAATGAGAGGCAGGTCAAGACTTTTAGATGACCCTGTGAGTATTTTAAGGTCATAAGAAATTTTCCTGAGATCAGACTTTTTGTCTAAAACACATTTAATTTATAGCTAAAATAATGTAACTGGTATTTCTACTTTTCAGTCTTGTTATTCTTTATTCACCATTTGTGAAGTACTGGTGAGTAATTTCACTCAGATGTTTTGCTAAAACTTTTGGCTGTCACTCAATTCCAAAACTGCAAGAATTGACATTTTTATGAAATGATCCCCTGAAACTGCTGAGTTTTAAACTGAGGTTTTTATATGAGGAGATACAAGCTTCAGTTTCATAATGAAACTCAAGCAGCACAGTTTAGTCCAAGTTTCACATGAACATAAAACTCAAAGACTAATGAAAACAATCACTAAACTTGATACATTAAATCCAAAGTCATTGCCCTACTTTACTATCATGGCTATATTAATAGCATGCTTTTATTCTTATCATTGAAATCCAAATATCTGGAATGATGTGTGAAAAATCACAGTATGTCAGAGCCAAATTGTCCATTATCAGAATCGTGGGTTTTTTTCTTCTTGCTCAAGTCATAATTAAATCTGAGTTCTGCCTATGAATCTGTGCATACATCTTATGAGTTTGTGCATTTATAGGCAAACATTATTAAGTGTCTACTGTGTGTCCGGCACTGTGATAGGTTCTGGGAATACAAAGTTGAATAGGGAGTTACTTGTCTTCAAAGAGCTAAAGGTGGAAGAAATGATTATACAATGTGATATGTTATGCTTTCCTAGAATGACTTGAGAATTAAAGGAAAACATATAGATCCTACAGAGCAAAGTAGAGTTGAGGAGGGGGGAATGTTTTCCAGTGGGTGCCACTGAACAGTTTAAGGAAGAAACAATAGAGCGGTAGGCAGACGGCAGACAAGGGACGTAGGCAGGTATTTCAGGCAAAAGTAGCAGGAAGAATGAAGACCCTGAAGCATGAAATACAGAACATTGCAATTACAAGTGGTTGGATATATATTACAGAAACTATGGCATTATGGTGGAAGGTGCAGCTAGAAAGGTAGGGACTGGCCAGTTCGTGAAGGCCTTACATACTAAACTAAAAAGTTTAAATCCTGCCTTGAAATGTTAGAGGAGAATAATAGATTTGAGTAGAAGAATGACATGATATTGAATTTTCAAAACATGCCTCGGCAATGTGGAAGATGGAGAAGGAGCCTAAGGATGGAGGCAGGGAGCAGTCAGCATGCCACTGTAGCTATGTGAGTGGGAAGTCATTAAGACAAGAATGGAGAAGAAAGACAAGGAACAGATTCATAGGAAACTATTAAAGAAATTTTTCAGGTTTTGGTGTCTGACTTGGTGAGGGGGAGAGAAATAATCTAGGGTGCTAAAGTAACCATTTTGGTCCCAGGGAGTGAGTGAAAGGGAACATAAGAGGAAGAACAAATTTGGAAAATGGGGACATTTGTTTGAATCATGAAGTGTGTGATTTGCCTATGAAGCTTTAAGTAGAAATATCCATTTGGTGGATAGATGTGAGGTTCTAGAGCCCTGTGAAGCCTTGCAACTATACCTCTGGATGGAAACCAAGAGTCAGTGAAACAGAGGAGAAAGTTTTACAAAGGGAGTGGAGAAGTGTTTTATTCATTCATTCATTCAACAATGTATTCATGGGCACCTGGGGTAAACCAACACATTCCTGCAGCAGGGGTGCAGAGTATGCAAAACGGAGTCCTTGCCCTCATGGTGCCCTTGGATCACATTTCCCATGAGCTGCCTGGCGCCCTGCCAGTTCAGGACAAACAAGAGATTCTGTGTTTACCTGGCTCCCTTGAATCGAAAAGAACCTCCAAGGCCCTACTTCAGAGAATAACTTTAGATGTTGTTTAACACTCACTCAAAATAAAACTCCAAATTCATGGGTGATAGGTTGAGCTGTATCCCTGAGCCCTTTCAAGTTTCACTCACCATCTGAGAATGTCAATTTTTATCCAAGGTTCATTAACCTAGAAATACATCATAAGAAATGATCATTGCACATGGCTTTCAGGCACTTTTGCAGGAGAAGTGAGTATTGTGTTATACTTTTTTTTTTAACCATTACTTTTAGCTGTAATGAAAAGCAAAAAATCTAAAGGAAATTTAAAAATCAAATATGAAAGAGAAATCTAAATTAGACCTTCTTTCTTACCCTCATTTTTGCTTAGATGTTTAATTCTCTGGGAATACATTTGACCTTGATATTACGATAAAAACTTATATTGACTTTGATTCAAAATAATCTCCTTCTTCTATAAGTATACAAAGTACCAGACGGCGTAAATATTAGGACTAATTTAGCTATGTATACTCTTTCCTGTGGACCAATAACCAGACCTTTATGATGTGTACTTCTTCATGCAATTATTGTCCTCTGGCCCTATTTTGTGTGTAATGTTTTATTAATTTAACATTAATGTTGTTTTAAAGAACATTTTCTTCTAATCTTAGTATTTTACTGCCTTCTTCACCCCTTCCCCTCTCAGCTCTCCAACCCATAACTTAAGAGCAAAATTGCTTTTTCCTCCTGAGATATATTCCTCCTGCACATGAAACTGATTGGGCGGAGGAGGGTCTGCATGACACATTCAGAAATAGTAACATTTCGGAGCACCTTTCCAGTTGTCACCATCTGTACCCTCCAGAAGTATGGTTTCAATTTTGCTCTTGAAATATGAGTCAAGCTATGTTACCAACACATATTTTTTCCTGTCATAACATTTCACTTATTCTGTAGTCTGTAGACAGTTTATAGGTTGCATCTTTTCCCTAGCCTTATTGAAACAGTATCTTCTTGCTCTTTGAATTCATTTTTCATTAGGGGAAGCAACATCAGATTCTGTGTCCAATAAACAGAAGCATCTGGCCTAAGGATGTGTCATCAATGCTGAACGTCATCCCCTGGTAATAAGCAGCAGTCAGATGCTCCTTAGGAAAGGTGGAGATGCTGTCTGCTCTGCTTCCCTGAATGTCCTTTTGTAGTCATCAACTATCTGTCCCTCACTCCCACCCTAGGACTCAATCAAGCAGGTAATGTGCAGAGTAGGAACAACTTGAAGCAATGACTCAATGAACTGTAGCTTAATCTCTGTCTGTGTTTCATAGCTGTTTCAGAAGTCCACAGAACTGGGGGTAAAGTACCAGTGGACATTCTTCATGCCTTGAATGGAGCACCAAGGAAGCACATGCAGTGTTCTTAGCTTCAGTGTTACAGATTTCACAAAAATTTACCATAGATTTAAAGCATTACTTTGAAGTTAAAAATTGTAGAGTTATTATTGTGCCTTCTTAAGTCAAGCAAAATAATTACAGCAAAAAGCCATGATACCATACTGGCCTTATTAACAAGACAATGTTTCTTCTAATTTACTCTCACCAAAGTAAATATTTCTATTAAAGTTGATCCTTTTAACCAGAAAATGTACTAGGTCTCATTGTTTTAAAAAATATCTATTGTTTCAAGTTGAAATGAAATTGTCCATCATTTACAAAATATAATAAGGAAGGACATGCAGAAAGCAAATAAATTTTGATTTCAAGAATAAGCTAAGCAATAAAATCTGGCATATTTCATAAGAAAATCTAGCCAGAGTATTATTAGAGGAAGAAAATAGGTGTAATAAAGAATAAGCCAGTCATCTTACCTTTATACAGCACATTGCATTTTGAGTAGAAAGATGATTATTTCAGAAGTAAATTGCCAAGGTTGACCTCGAGTAATACCAGCCACAGAACAATATGCTGTTTAAAACAAGCGGTGAAAAAATATGACAGTCAATGGTGTGTTATTTTAAGAAAAGGAACATACGTAAGGAATATGGAATTTGACTCAGCCAGTTCTCCCTTTTAAATACTGGAGGATAATGGAGGCCTGGAGGTTGTTACTAAAGGTTTGCTGAAGTGTGTTATGGGCTCCCCCAGCTTAAAATGTTAAGTTTCCTTGAAAAAGCATGGTGTCAGGTATTGAACAAACCACAAGTTTATCAACACTGATGATGTGTATTTATGTATAGGGGAAGAAAGGATTGAAATTGGAAAGGGAAGAATTTGATATCTATTACAAATTCCTTCCAGCTTTAAACCCAAAATAATGTAAGAGGAGATCATCAGCAAAATATGAACAGCAATAATCTTCTAAAAAAATGAAAAAGGAACCAAGGGTAAAATGAACTGAATGAAAATGAAAATTGCTTGATATAGAAGAAAGTAGACACATTAAAATCAAGAGTAAAAATAATCAAATTGATGCCCCAGGTGCAAGGAAGGTAGAAAAATATTTTAGAGCTCAGAGAAACATTTGAGAGCTGAATTAAACAGGCTAAATTAATCTTTCAGCAATTTTCTTACTGGGAAAGACAGAATTCATTTTTTTTCACCTTAGTGAATTTATTAATCTCCCCATGGGCAGAAAAGTCATTTACATTTTTTAAATACAGAAAGATCTGTAGGTTTTCAAAGCAGCTTTATAAGCTATGAGTCATCATTACAAGTGTGTGAACAGTCAGGTTTTTAACATCCTTTAAGTCTGTACTTGTAGGTGATTTTAGAAATCTTTGTTACAAACCTCAATATTCATAGCATTGTTTTTCCTGGCAAAGTAAACAGAGCAGAAGTAGGAGGTGAAGTAAAAATTTTAAAGGTCCTTTACTTATAACTAAATAAAATGTGAATAAGTAATGAATTATATTAAATGCAGATTAATTCATTTTATATGTAAATAGAAAGTATACTGGATTGTTTCAAAATTATTAGCTGATTACCATTGTTTCTGTTTTACCAAAAACTAACATCTATTTAATATTCTACACAGATACAGACTGAGCATTTAATTTTCTGTTTGATCCCCCAAATATATTTGTTAAATTAGACTATTTCCATATTCATGAAATCAGACTATTAGTTGAGCCTCCAAATAAGTGATAGAAAACATGCTTTAAAATTAGAAATTTTCACTCTATGTAACTCCTAAAGCTAGTGAAAGATAATGTTCCCCAACCCCCAACAGATATTAATCTTTAGAATTTGGAAACCAGAAATCAGAATTCCTGGGCAGTATCAGAAATTCCTGAAATCTTAAGTTAGTCATAAAATGCTTCCAATGTTCTTTATTCTCTTTCCTCATTATTCACATATATTTAAACAATTTTTTTAGCAAGTAAGAAATGTCAAGTTTAATGCAATTTACAAAGAACTGTTGCCTATAGCGAATATTCAAATAATGGGAAACTCCCATAGACAGGTAGTATGTGAATAATGCAAACATTCAGATTTATCAAGAGCGTGTGTTAAAATTTCCAACTGAAGAATCCATTTTGCTTCCAAAACTTTTATTTCTTGGGATAGATACAGGAATATATACAAAGTATGTGCATAAACTTCTTAATACCCAATTTACCACAATGACTCAGTGATAGGCCAGATATAATATAGTTGTAACCTACACCAGTTATAGGTAGGCAGATAGCTGACATCACTTCTGTCCTCTCTCCTCCTATGCTGGCTCCTGGGAATGTGAACTTGAACCTTCCACTCCACAGGGTCAGCATTTCCTGCTCTTGCTTTTGATTTGACATGGGTGGATTCCTTCTAACCAGTAGCATTTCTCTGTAGACTGTAAAATTTTAAATCTTACATGAAAAGTAAAATATTTTTCTCCATTTTCCCAGTTTCTTGACTAATTTTCCTCAGAATGCAGAAAACAAATTTCCCAAGAAATGCTGGGCAGCAATTCCTAAGTGGAAACATTATTTGGAATGTGTGCATGTACCCATGCATACATGTATGGAGTATGTCTAATATGTGTTGTGTTCCTTCAAAGTAGTATTTTCTCTAATAATCATAGTGACATACAGACAACATGACACCTCCATACATTCTACCACTACCCAAAGTTATTTCACAAAACACAGCTTGGATAGTCTTTCGCACATAAGGTAGAATCTTTTCTTATTTATGGATTACAGACAAGATAAATGAATGAATGAGTAAAACATTTGGAAAGCTTTCAGAAATTTGTGAAACTGTATCTTTGTTTCAATATGTGAGTTATGAAAGCTTTCAGGAGTACACTGATAAAGCTGGGTGAACTATAAATGTTTCTTAAATATTTTAGGTAGTAGAACATACATAGCATTTTTCTTATATTTTCAATGATTTTATCCTTTATTACAAAAGTCATCATTTTACTACAACAGTAATGTCACTTGCCGATTTATAAAGTTTTACAAAAGGCCCTTAAATAGGTATTGTGTGTGTGTGTGTGTGTGTGTGTGTGTGTGTGTATGTATGTATTTAAACCAGGGCTCAACTGAAATATCACCAATACCAGTAATTTTAGAAAAAAACACACACGTTTCTACATTTTTATGTAATGTCTTCTGATTAATAAAACAAGTTAAAGGATTAAGATTAAGATTGCATGAGACAAGTAAAACCTACCCATAGCCCAAGTGTGGAGATTTCTGTGAATGTAGTCACTATTTCACATGTCCCAAAGATTTACAGTGCTGCGAGAGTTAGAAGGCAAGGCCAGGAGAGGTGGAGACCAACATATCCCATGCAAGGAGCTTGCCATATACTTCCACTGCATGAGAAATGTGTGGAGCTACCAAACAAAGTGCCCGTGGTGACAGGTATGCCTGTTTAATTTGTTTTGTATGCAGCAAGGCATTAATTATAGTGACAATGACAATTTCTTCTCAACTTAAACTTATGATGGTTAAATCAATTACATTCTAGGTGCCTTTTTCCATTGTCATGGTAGCATATAGTTTACAATGTAGGAAGTTAGAGACACAAAAAGCACAATTTTTATTTCTATTTTCATAAGTACCAGCTGATAATCTATGTTCAGTTTTGAAACAAGGACTCATCTGCTGATGAAAATACACTCTTTCTCTTGCCATTTGGTTGTCAATGTTTCAGGATATTAAGACTTTTCCAGTGTGAACTCAGGAAATGCTCAATAAAGTATATTCATTTTTGTGGGATGGGTAAGAAAATCAACTCAAATGTAAACCACATGCTTGCAAAAACTTATGTTGCAGAAGGTGAATGTTTTTAAAGAATCCTTGGCACATATTCTGGAGGCAGCTACAGCAGAGATGGAATTTCCTCTGGAACTTCCAGATGTGATGGTTCTGACTAGACTATATCATAATTACTAGTTAAAGGTTGTGTCCAGGCTCTATAATGAGTTTATGTAAAGTGAGAGCAATTTCCTCTCTAATGTTATTCACAGAGGTAAGAAAGAGGGTTGAACTTTGCAAAACACGGTTTCTAAATTGCCAGAGTGAGTAATCTCTGGCATCAAAGTACACTTTGCAGCAAGCAAAATTTGAAAAAGAGGAAGATGATTCACTCTGAGCACTGTTCATAGAGGGTCTACCATCATGTTCTGCTGAGTCACAGTTTTTATTATGGAGGGTCTATTGATGTCTGTGGAGCTAGAGAACCACATGACAGGGAATAGTGAGTCATGTATTTTTATGGGCTGAATTGTGCCCCTCCAAAATTCACAAGTTGAAGCCCTAATGCCTGGTATCTTACAATGTAACTATATAAAGAGAGGGCCTTTAAAGAAACAGCAAAGCTAAAACAAGCCCGGTAGTGTGTACCCTAATCCAGTCTGACTGGTGTCATAGGAAAGGAAATTGGGAGACAGCAGGGATGTATGCACATAGAGGAAAGACCATGGGAGGATATAGTAAGAAGGTGAACATCTGTAAACCAATAACAGACTTCAAGGAAAACAATTCTGTCAGAATCCTTCAACTTGGACTTCTGGCCTCCAGACTGTGAGAAAATAAATTTCTGTTGTTTAAACCACCAAATCTGTGGTATTTTGTTATGACAGCTCTGGCAAACTAATACATATGCATTTAGCAGTTAGGTTATAAGGAAACAGCCATGTTTATGCATCTATCTACTTTCACAACTTTGACTGTACAGAAGATGTGGAAAGATTCAGAACTACTGAACAAGGAGTATGAATCCTATGAAGAAACTGGTGTTTAATATATCAGTTGAAACCTGTTTTTCTTAGGATCATTGCTTCTCCAATCTTAACAGTTGGAAGCAGGTGGTTAAGGCTGGTGATGTTTTCACATGAGTTACTATTATAATGGTATGATTCATACTTCCTAAAAAAAATAATAGGTTTGAAAAAGTCTGGAGGACTGTGAAAAAACTCTAAGAAAATGAAACTTCAGAACACTCTAAGAGGTAAAAGGTTTCTGATTTTTCACTTTTGATGTATAAGACAGATGCCTGCCAGCAGTTAGAGAAGCATAAAAAGAAACAAAAGGAAGCATATTGTAAAACAGGTGCATTGTGTTTCATACCTCAGTAACATACACATGAAAATAATCATTGCAACAACACAAAGTAGATTTTTATGAAAAGTCAGAGGAGATTGTCCTCACTCTATGGCTGGTTTCCAAGAAGCAAGTAGTCTGTATTTGATAAAATATTAGGAAAGATAAATGACAAATATATACATATATATGTGTGTGTATGTGTATATTTACTAATGATTTTAATATCGATAAGTTTCTACTTCTGAACTTTATTTGTACTAACAGTTTTAAAATCCATGTGTAAAGGGTTCTCACTAACTGAAAACACTTTAACAGTCAGCTTCCTAAACTACTCCATATCTTTAAAAAAATAAATAACACTAAGAGATGATTGAAAGACGTATTTTCACATTTTTGTAATTTGTTATCAACTCACATTGTGTTATATTATATTACAGAATGACTCACATTTAAAAGATGAATCTATTTTAAGTGAACAGTGTGATGAGTTTGACAAATGTAACCATCACCACAGTAAGATACAGAATATTTCCACACTTCTAAAAAGTTCCTTTGTGCCCCTTCCGGGCAATCCAGCTCACCTAGGACAGTTTTCAACTGCTGATGTACTTTCCATCACTATATATTAGATTTGTCATTTCTAGATTTTCATATAAAGAGAATCGTTCAATATGTACTTTGTATCTGGCTTTTTCTCTTTGCATAATGTTTTTGAGAACCAGCCATGTTTTTGCATGTATCAGTCGTTTGCTTCTTTTTTATTGCTGAGTATCCTATTTCTGTGGCTATTACCACTGTTGTTTATCCATTCGTCTGCTTACAGACATGGGTTGTTTTACAGTTTTTGGCTATTATGAATAAAGCCACTATGAACATTCATGTGCAAGTTTTTATGTGAGCATATATTTTCATTTCTCTTTGGTAAACACCTAAAATTGGAATTGCTAGATCATATGGTAAATATATGGCTAACATTAAAGGAATGGCCAGTTTCACAAAGTAAGTGTATTATTTTACATTTGCACCAGAAATGTCTAAGAATTCCAAAAACCTAAGACTTTTTATTGATAATGTTTTTAGTTACCCACTTTGCTTTGGATTTGCCTTCCACTGATGATATAGATCATCTTTTCATATGCTTATTGGCCATGTGTAGATCAGCTTTTTTGAAGCAATGGTTCAAATCCTTTGCCCTATTTTATTGGGTTTTCTTATGATTGAGTATGAGTTATGAGTCTTTGGTCAAATATGTGTATTGCAGGGATTTCCTCCCATTCTGTGGCCTCCCTTTTCATTTCTTTAAAGAAATCTTTCAAAGAGCAAAATTCTTTCATTTTAATGTAGTTCAATTTGCCTTTCTTTTCTTTAATGGTTGGTACATTTTATATCTTAGAAAGTTTTTGCCTATCTCAAAGCTGAGAAGATTTTTCTCCTATATATTATTTTAGAAATTTTATCATTTTAACTGTTATATACAGGCCCATGATTCATTTCAAACTAATTTACACAGATGTCATGAAATAAACGTCAATGTTCTTTTCTTCTTGTTCTAATGCACTTGTTAAAAAATATATTCTTTATATAGAATATAAATGGCCATATATCAATGTACCTTATATATGTGATATATTTCTGGACTCCCTAGTCTCTACCATTTATTTATATGTGTATCCCTGTGCCAATCCCACACTGTCATAATTACTGAAATTATAATAATGAGAGACATATTTAACCATTCTAGTTTCTGAATGATCTGAAACAGAGTGGAAGTTATCTAGCCATGTAGGAACAGATTTGAAAACATTATTTTCAAGTTAAAGAGACAGCACTAACTTCCTTCAAATTACCTGTAAGTAGAAACATAAACATCCAAATTCATAATACCCAGCTCCAGAACAAGGCTTGTGGAGGGAGTCAGGTGGAAACTATAGGAGGAAGTAACAGCATGGATCCTAGAGTTGATAGAATATACAGAAAATTATTCCTACTGTAAAAGTACTGCCCATTGTGGAAAATACTTAAAACATGTCTGGGTTGTGCTATAAAAACAGTAACTAATGGGAATTCAAAATGAAGAGAAATTAAGTCTAAATTACATGATGCTCACAGCAGAAGAGATTTAAATGAAAAGTTAAAAAGGAACATGAACACAAAGCCAAAAGAATGTAAAAGTAATTTTTTAAAGTGGAAAAAACTTGCAGAGAATGTGGTAGAAATGGAAGATAGGCAAACAAAAGACAGTACATACATATAATTATCCCTGAGAAAAAAGAGAATAGAAAATAGTTGATATTTAAAACCATTATCCTAGGAAATTTTCTGGACATAAAGAAAAACCTAAATGTACATATTGAAAGTCTTCATGTATACCCGAGAAAATTGATATTATCCTGATTTTAAAAAAAACTGTTACGGACTTGAAACAAAATTAAAGATTGAGAAAAAAATCTTCAGGGGAATCAGGAAAAATGACAGTCATTCAAAAAGGGAAGAAAACAGTGTTGTCAAGACTCCTCAGCAACCACATACCAAGCAAGAAAACAGTGTCCCAGAATTTTAAAGAAATTCTATAGAACAAAGTGAGGATCAATTCATTTTATACCCAGCTAAACTCTTGTTATTTACTAAGGAAAGTCAGCCAGGTGGCCACTGACTTGTTGAGAGCTTCATATGAAGCAATGTAAGAATGGAGCAGCAATTTTAGAAACTCAAAACAGATTTGGAGCCAGGAACTTTATTTTCACCAAGCTATTCTTCACATGCCAAAGCTATAGAAAAATAGTTCTAAACTTGTAGGATTTCCAAACGTACTCTATTTATGAGTCTATTCCAAGAAACCCACCAGAAGATGAGCTTCGTCCACAAGATACGGAGAAACTTCAACAAAGGACGGATAAATTTAATTATTTATATGTCTAAGACAAAAAACTGTGAGACAAAGAAGAAAAATAACATAAATACTGTATACTATGGAAAAAGAAAAGGAAAGCAATCTAAAATGAAGGATAAAACAAGAAGAAAGTAAAATAAGGTCAATGGTTGTTATAGAAGTAAAAAGTAGAAGTGCAAAGATGAAATTCAAAGTTGAAAATAATAGAAGGAAAAATTAAGAAGCAAGTATAAATTTAACCACCACAATGAAATTCTAAACTTTTCTAAATACCAAAAGAAAATTTTTAAAAGAGTAAATAAAATAGATCCCAAAAAACAAAGAATGCAATAGTACAACATTATGCATACTGTAACAAAAATAACATACATAACTGAGACCTAATAATTATAACAATAAATACAAATGGAATTAATATGTTAATTTCAAGGCTATGTTACATATAAGCAGCTATCTAAAAAAATAGCTTGAAAGAGCAAAATATTAAGAGATGAGTAAATATATACTTGGAAATTGGAAATAATAATAAGGCAGATTTTGTCAGCATAAATTTCAGGCCAAAAAAAGCATAAAACATTGCAAAAAGTATACTTCATAAGGCTAAAAACAAAATTTACAATGAAGATCTAACAGTTATACACCAAAATAACACAACTTCCTCATAAATCAGAAACAATGGATGAATAAAGAAGACACTGATAGAAAGCCACAAAAAAAATAGATTTTATAAGAACCTCCCAACAAAGAAAATTCCAGAACCAGATGGCTTTATTAGTGAATTCTACCAAACCTTTAAAGAAGAATTAATACTCATCTTTTCAAACTCCTCCAAAAGAGACAGAGAGAAAAGAGGAGTTAAATTTCAAACTCATTTTACATAACCAGCATTACCCTGACACCAAAACCAGACAAGGACACCAGAAGAAAAGAAAATAAAGTCCAGCATCTCTGATGAACATAATTCAAAAATCCTCAGTGAAATATTAGTATACTTAATTCAGCAATACATTAAAAGTCACGATGACCAAATGAGATTTATTACAAGGATGCAAGTATAATTCAACACCCACAACCCAATCAATGTGATACATCATATTAACAAAATGAAGGGTAAAAATCAAATGATCACCTCAATAGATTCAGAAAAAGCATTTGACAAAATTCACAACAAAAACTTTCAACAAGGTGGGAATAGAGGGAATGCACCTCAACATAATAAAAGCCATTTATTAGAAGCCCACAGCCAACATCATACTCAATAGTGAAAAGCTGAAAACATTTCCTCTAAGATCAGAAACAAGGATAACCAATTAGTTCAGAGGCCAGCAAACCTTTTCTAAAAAGAGTCTAAGAGTAGACATTTTGCATTTGTAGGCCAAGAGGTGAAACTGAGGATTTTTGTTGATACTTATATAATGAGAGAAAATTAATTTCCACAAAAATTTTATTGATGAAATTCAAAATAACAGAATTTTTGTTACACAAGTTGTACACAGATTGAGCAGAGGTTCTCTCATTTAAAAAATGGAATTTTTTTCTGGGCGATGACATCTCAGTGTTAGTGTTTCCCATCATGAAAATCTACTGGAAATGTTTGAATATTTTCCAGAATTAACTGCTGGTGACAAATGCAATGAATACTATGTATTTTCAAAGCCTTGTAAATTTCCCAACTAAATCTTCTGCTATTCCACATATTTTTAGCACCATCAGATGTAATACATCTTCACAGATTCCACTTCAGCTTGTACTGCATTAGAGTTTGCTCAAATATTTGAGATACTTAACAATATTTTTGAAAACATTTTTGTTTGTTGTTGTTCCATGTGGACTATTCATAGAGGTTAACTCTTCAATCACTTCAGACTTGGCATTCATTCCTCAAGTAAAGAACAGCAAGTGAGATTTACCAGTAACATCTGTGAGCTCATCAAGAATCAAGAAAAACCTAGCAAAATAATTTTCTTTATTTCTTTTACTTTACATTTGGAAATAATTGTAGAGTCACAGGAAGTTACAGAGATAGTACAGTGAGGTCCCATACTTTTTACCCAATTTCCCCCAATAGTTACATCTTATAGTTATACACACACTAATACCAAGAAAGTGATGTTGGTACAATATGTGTGAATTATTTTTTGTCAATTTGTTACCTGGATAAATTGGTGTAACCACTACCACCTAATCAAGATGCAGAGCAATGACATCCCCACAAGGAACTCCCACATGCTGTCCCTTAAAAGTCACACCCCCACCACCATTTCTAACTCCCAACAAACATTCATCTCTTTTCCAATTCTATAATTTTGTGCATATGAATATCTGATCGTTTAACACCATTTTTGGAGAAGACTGTTCATTCTCCCTTGAATTGCTTTTACATCTTTGTCAAAAATCCATTGGCCATATTTGTGTGGAAATATTCCTGGGTTTTTACTGTTTGATTAATATGTGCGTGGGGGGTGTGCACCATGTGTTTGTGTGTAGTGTGCACGAATGAATTCAATTTCATTAGTATTTATTGGGCTATTCATTGGATGACTTGTACTAGCTTATACTTTCCAAAGAGTGACTCCATGTCATCTAAACTGTCAAATTTATGTATGTAGTTGCTCAGAGGATTCTATCATCCTTTTGATGTATTCAAATACTATAATGTGACCCTCTGTTTCAACTTGATAATAATTTCTGTCTTGTCTCTTTTTTTATTTGTCAATCTTGCTGGAATTTTGTCTATTTTTTATTTTCTCAAAAATTTTTGTTTCACTAAATTTTTAATTGTGTGCCTGCTTTCAATTTTATTGATTTCTGCTCTTTCTCTTCACCCCTCAACTATGGGTTTATTTTGTTCTTCATTCTCTAGGTTCTTGAAGTGGGAGCTTGAAATATTTATTCAAGACTCCCCTTTCTATGTTAGCATTTAGTGCTGGAAGTTCCCATTTCAGCACTGCTTTAGGAGCGTCTCACAATTTTTGATAAGTTTTGCTTTCATTCTTACTAAGTTCAGTTTGTCTATTATTTTCCTCAAGACTTCCTCCATGGCCAATAGATTATTTAGAAGTGTGCTGCTTTAGTTTCCAAGTGTTTGGAGATTTTCCTGATCTCTTTCTGTTCTTGAATATATTTTTATTCCATTGTAGTTAGAGAACACACTTTATGTGATTTCAATTCTTTTAAATTTGATATGGTTTGTTTTATAGTCCAGGATAATATTTATCTTTGTATATGTCCCATGGACACATGAAAACAATGTGTATTCTGCTGTTATTGGGTAGAATGTTTTATAAATATTGATTCGATCCTGTTGGGTGGTGGTCTTGTGGAGTTAGTTACTTTCTGTATAGTTGCTCTAACAGTTGTTGAGATAGGAGTGGAGTCATCAATATAATTGTGATTTGTCATTCTCCTTACAGTTTGATCAGTTTTTTCTTTACATGTTAGTAGCACAGCTTTTTGGTACATAAAGATTTAAGATTTCTGTATCTTCTTGACCCATTGACTCTCTGTCTCTGGTAATTTTCTTTGCTATGAAACATGCTTAATCTGATGTTAAGACAGCCATTCCTGCTTTCTTTTGTCTAGTATTTGCATAGTATATCTCATTTCATCCTTTCACTTTCAACCTACCCATATCATTTTGAAATTAATTTCCTGTGGACAGCTACAGTTAGGTCATGTTTTCTTTTTGTTTTTGCTTTTTAAATACACTCTGCCAATCTTTTTTCGGTGGTGTATTCAGACTTTTTATGGAATTAGTGACACGTAGGGACTAAATTATGGCTTTTTTGTTTGGTTTTTGTCTTCCGTTTCTTTTATTTTTCTCTTTTGCTTATTTTTTCTGCCTTCCTTTCAGTTACTTGAACATTTTTAGAATTCCATTTTGATTCATCTATAATGTTTTAAGTGTTTCCATTTCCATAACTATATTAGTACACTCTGATTTCTTGTCATACATGCATAACTTACAACAATCTATTAGTGTTGACATTTTACCAGTTTCAGTATAAAAACCTTACCTCCTTTTATGTCCATTTATCCTTCCTCATATATAATGTAATTGTCTTTAATTTTTTTCTACATAAAGAAAGGAATATATTAGATAGGGTTATAATTTTTGCTTCAAACATTAGATATAATTATAAAAATAGAAGAGAAGAAGGAAAATCTATTTATTCATGTTTTTGCTCATTCTCTTCTTCTCTTTTTCCTTCTGGTGTTGTAAGATTCCTTCTTTTATCATTTCCTTTCTGTTTAGAAGACTTCTTTTAGCCATTCTTTTACAGTAAGTCTGCAGGCAACAAATTAGTTTAGTTTTCCTTTCAATCTGAAAATATCTAATTTCCTCTTCATTCCTGAAAATATTTTCTCTGGATATAGAATTCTATAGACTGACAGTTCTTGGAGCACTTGAGAAATGTTATACTACTTCTTTCTAGTCCTCATAGTTTCTGATAAGAAATCTGCTGTCATTCAAACTGTTCACTGTGTTTCTCTCTGGCTGCCTTTAAATTTTTATTATTTATTTATTTATTTATTTTGCCTTCAGTCTTCAGAAATTTAACTATAATGTGTCTTTGGGTTTCTCCTGTTTGGATTTCACTTAGCTTCTTGAATCTAAGTTTATGGCTTCTGCCAGTTTGGAGAAAGTTTATCCATTATTTCTCTGAAACCTTTTTTTATTCTGTCTTATTCATTTCCTTCTGGGACACTGATGACATGAATGTTAGACCTTTTGTTATAGTCCCACAGGTCTCTGAGGCTCTGTTCACTTTATTTTTAGTCTATTTTCTCCCTCTTGTTCAGTTTGGGTAGTTTCTATCATTCTATTATCAAATACACTTATTATTCTGTTGAGACTATCCATTGACTATATTTGGGGGCTATTGTATTTCTTCAACTCTAGGATTTCCATTTGGTACTTCTTTATATCTTCTATTTCTTTGCTGAGAATGTGTATTTTTTTCATTTGTGCCAAGGGTGTTCATAATTGTTTGTTGGAGCATTTTAATAAAGGCTGCTTTACAATCCTTGTCAGATAACTCTAACATCTGTGTCCTCTCAGAGTGAGCATCTAACGATGCCTTTCCTCATTTGAAGTAAGATTTTCCAGGTTCTTTGTATAAAAAGTAATTTTCTATTGAAATCTGGACATTGGGGTTAATATCCTATGATAATTTGGGTCTTATATAAACCTTGTATTCTGGTAGCCTGCCTCTGACACAATTCTAGTGGGGGAAAGGGAATACCACCTTGCTACTGTCAAGTGGAATTAGATGCCCAGATTCTCCACTAGGCCTCTGTTGACAACTAGAAGTGTAGGGCTCCTTATAGAGGGAGAAATTCAGGCTCCCCACATGGCTTCCACTGATACCTCATTCAGTCAGAGCGGTGGTAAAGACTTGACTTTCCAGTAAGCCTTCTAGGACGCAACTCCACCAGATGTGGGTGGATTCCAGGATCTCTTTGCCATTTCCACCAACACATGGCTATCTCATTACCATCTAGCACAGATGAAGATCCTGGTTCCCCACTGAGCCTCTGACACAACCATGGCAGGGTGTTTGGGCTACCTTGTTACACATACAGGTTCTCCACTCCAGTTTTGATAGTGGGGGTAAGGGTTGGCCAACCCTTTTTCTGTGGAGTTTGGCTAGACTAGAATAGCTATTATCTAAAAGCTTTTAGTCTTGCTAGGGAGCCCCTTCTCTGGCCCTTTGACTAGAGAGAGCAGCCTTTTCTTTGTGCATATTTGTCTGTTCTCATTGGTATTATTGGGTTGCTGGCTTTTGTAGTCCCCAGTATGGGATGGATGAGCCAGAAAAGAAAAGTTAGGGAACTCAACACTACATTATTCCTTGGGTCCTAAACTCTCTCCTTAATCCACCTTCCTCTCTCCACTTGGCAGTCTTCTGTTTTTTTTTTTTAATCTATAATATCCAGGGGTTTTAGCTGTACTTAGCAGGAGGAATATGGAAAGTGTGCTTACTCCGTCTGTTGCTCTCAATGTCCTTAACTCTTCTAGCAACTGTTCTCACTAAAAGGCTAATAGTCTTAGGTTTATTTTCTCTGGACACATTTCTTTATCTGCTGTGAACAAGCACAGTTAAATTAACTCAACCTTGGGAAATGGTTTTCCTTGCTTGGTTAATAAATGAGCTGCTCAGAGATTTACTTCTATTCTAGTTTAAAAAAAAAAACTTTTGGAGACATTTTGCTTTGATGAGATATTCCATTTTAAAATTTCTGATTTTTCTAGATGTTGCTTTTCTGTGACTTGAACTATTATAATAGTGCTTAGTCTAATAATGTTGATGCATATAGTAATATTTTAGCACAGCTACAATGTCACTGCATAATAAACACAATTCTTCACCATCTAACTTGATAACAAAATAATGCACCCTCCAGTCTTCCTTAAAAGTACCAGTCAAAAACAACTTTTCTCTTCTTGATTTGACATGGTGGGTAAGCACTGGTAATAAAAGTAAATAAATAAATAAATGTTATGGCAAGTAATAGGCATGGCATTCAAATGCTATCTAATTATCACTGAGTTGCCATAATTTGTAGCCTCCCAAGCAGCAATGGAAAGCAATAAGAGTGTGATATGCAGTCCTTGTCACACCCCTAGGTGCTGTCGTTATGGTGTGAAAGCAGCCAGAGACAGTATAATCAACTGAGTGTGGCTGTGTTCCAGTGAAACTTTATTTATAGGCACTGGTATCTAGGACCAGAGGGAAAAAACTGAACATGAAAGCGTACACACGGTGTGATTCCATGTTTATGAAATTCATGAGCAGGCAAATGTAATCTATGGGAATAAAAATAGGGGTTTCCTATAGGGGGTGTAGAGGAAAGAGGACTGACTAGAAAGCAGCATGAATGAACTTTGTTGAGTTTCATTGGGTTGTTATGTAGGCGTGCACGTTTATCAAAACAAACTGTACACTTAATTCTGTGCATTCTACTATGTGCAATTATACTTCTATCAAACATTAAAGATATAATGATAAAGTATATTGTTACTTCCACCGAGACAATTTAAATAGGCTATATATTAAGTAACAGTATTTTATCAATGTTAAATTTCTTGAGTTTGATAGTTGTATTGTGTTATATAGAATATTCCTGTTCTTAGATGATACATCTGAAATATTTAGGAGTATGATATCATGATGCCTACAACTACCTCTCAAATAGTTCAGCCAAAAAAAAAAAAAACGTTGTGTGTGTGTGTGTGTGTGTGTGTGTGTGTGAAAGGAGAGAGAAAACAAGCAAATATTTCATTTAAAAAGTTAATAACCAGTAAATCTTGGTAAAGTTAATGTGTTTATTATTTTTGCAACTTTACTATATGTTTCACTCACAGAATAAATGTTGGGAAAAAAACAGGTATCACACAAAAATTCCTGGGTAGAAATATAATTAAGACCATAATGATTTGGGTTATGTTCTTGAACACCAGTATTTGCCAATCCTGGTAGGATATGTTCACTAAACTCTTGAGGAAGGAAACTAATTTATCTATAGTTTTTCCACAGTAAGAAATTTAAAGGTAATAAGAAATTTACCAAAAAACTGGCTAAATATAATTGCCTATAAATGTAGTGCCTAGATGTATTTGCTCTTCCTTTGTTTTTATTTTATTTTATTTTATTTTTATTTTTATTTTTTATTGAAGCATAGTTGATATAAATTCTTATATTAGTTTTAAGTACTCAACACAATAGTTAAACGGTACTCACATTATTAAATCCTCACTCCAACTAGTGCAGTTATTATCTGTCAACATAGAAAGATGTTACAGAATCTTTGGCTGTATTCTCCATGCTGAACTACCTCCCTGTGACTAACTTATATTATGATTGAAAACTTTGTGCCCCTTTATCGCCCCACCCTCTCACCCCAACACCAACCCCCATGATAACTACCAGTCACTTTCAGTGTTTGTGAGTATGAAATTTTCTAAAACGCTAGGACTTTATAATCAACACACAGATAGTTTCAAAATACAATTGACCCTTGAACAGCACAGGTTTGAACCTAGTGACTCCACTTATATGTGGATTTTTTTCAATAAATATATTGGATAATTTTTTAGAGATTGGTGACAATTTGAAAAAATGTTTTCTTTTCTCTAGATTACTTTATTGTAAGAAAAGACTATAGTATATAATACAATTAACACAAAGTATGTGTTAATCCACTGCTTATGTTATTAAAGAGGATTCTGGTCAAGGCTGTAGTTAAGTTTTTTGGCAGTCAAAAGTTATAAGCAAATATTCAGCTGTACAAGAGTCAGTATTATATTGTCATTAGTAAACTTTGATGTTGACAGGAAGACATCAGTCTTAAAGAACTTCTGTTACTAAATCTTAAAAAAATTGCCACAGCATCTGAAACCAGATTTTGACCATATCTCAACCCAATAATGGCTTATATTCTTATTAGTAATTATACTAGTAACTCTTTTGGAATGGGTCAAATGCTCAATCAAATAAACTTCACATGTCTTCATTTCCAAGAAGTGATCATATTATTTATGTACTTCACTTTGCAATTGATCATGCATGTACATTTATTATTACATTAAACTGTGATTTATCTCTTGGATTATAAAAATGTTTTTAGCTTGTCTTGGTCCTCTAGTTATAGTATACACCTTAAGATCATGGACCACACTTCATATATTTTTGTATCTCCTTATAATTTCCGTTCAACAGGCCTTTAAAAAAATACATGTTTATTGATCAGAAATTATAACCACACCTTTATGACTGTGTGGAATATTTGTCAGAGAAGTGTCAGACGCCCTCTCCATTTTTACAAAGCTGTCATGCTACATTTTAGTAGCTGACTCTTATTAAAATATTTCATTGTCAAGGTATAAGGCTAAAAATAAGAAACCTGAAAATTTTTATGTTAGAGCTCTTTTTTTATTTAAAAACTCATACTCTAGAAGAATATGATATAGGAATTACATCAATTAGGAGAGAGGCTGTCCCAGGGTAGGATAGTATACCATATTTTCTTAAAACAAAAGAAACGTAAGAAAAAATGAAAACAAATGAAAGGGGAAAATCCTTATAGTAAACTCAACAATATAACAAAACTCTACCTTTTCTATTTGAGATAAAAATAGAAGGAATCAAAAAAATTATTGCTAGAGTTAGGGAGCAAAAAAATATGCCAACACTAGAAAAATCTGCCCTGCAAGAGAGGAAGCCCTTTGCAGACTAGTGAGGCCACAAAAACATGCTCTGACCTTTAGAGAAGACTCTCATTCTATCATCAGATATTCAGCCTTGTGCTGATACTTTTCCTACACTATTGGGCAGGACTCAGTAGCTGCCTTTCCAAGCTGGTGGTGATTATGTTTTTAGCCTAGGGGACATAAGCATCATGGGTGAAAACTTCCATGCAAATAAAAAGCTCAAAATCCATCATACCAATTAAAGAAAACAACAACCCATTTAACAAGATTTTTAAAAATTCAGCTATCCTCCTCCATTTTCCTCTTTTTCTAGCTTCGTTTGATGAAACTAACAAATATTCAAAAGAATATTAAAATGCAGTTTTGGAAATTATATATGCAGTTGAAATATTTCACCAGTAGTAACTAACCTCTTAATGTAGAGTCTTCAGAAACACTGTTCTGGAGGACATGAGTTAGCAAAGAATCCCAGGACCACAAACTTACTTGGACCTACACTCGAAGGAAATAACCAACTTGCAGTGTGTTGTCATTACAGATGATCTCACGGCTGCCTTCTTCCTGCAAATCAGACCCTCACTGAGGATGAACTGACTTCTGGCCTAATGCTCCTCACTGAGATTTCAAGGCCTCCCTCAGGGTCAGGCTGGTCAATTACCTCCCTTTTCTGCCAACCAGCCCCAACAAAAGCCTCCTCCTGTCTTTAAGTCAGCACTTCTCAGCCAGAATTCTGGGGTATTTTGTGCCCAGTAAAGATTTCTTTGGATAATGTCCCAGGGCCAAACTTCGGGAAGGAGAGGACGTTTGCCTTAGGTGGACCAAAACGTTAGGTCTAAAGATACTCTATCAATAGAAAGAAAATGTGTGCCACGTAAGGCACAAAATTTGTCACCTTCTTCATCAGAGCACTCCAGTATAAAGCGTTAGACCCCAACAGGTGATGGAATCTTGGATTCTCTGCAGATGCAAAGTCATTTCAGAGTAGAAGAAATACCTTTGTACTAGCACATCCCTACTTTGAGATGGGTACTTTGTTCAACTCAATGTTCCCAGGAAGACCAGCACCATTGTACAGACTGACATAAAGTGTACATCTGGATACCTCCATACATAACCTAGCAAGCTCCCTGTATATGTCAGATTGAAGTGAAGTAGTGCTTTAGAGAGAAGCCATGCACACAGGCTCTATCACTTGGTGGTTGGGACCTTAAGAAAATTTCTTCATCTTTTGGAGCCTCAGGTTCCTTGTCTGTAAAATAAGGATTAGGTCCTATGAGGATATTCCCTGAAGCACTCACCATAGTTTATGTGAAGGTTAAGTAACATTCATGGACAATTCTTAGTATAATGTCCAGCAGATGCTTCAGAAACGCTTGCTATGATTATTAAGATATTATTATGATTAAGAAGATTGGGGGCAGGGGTAACTAGAAAGGTAACAGTCATAACCAGAAAGGTAACAACATGCACCACGGTAGAGGGATGGAAAGTTCCAAGCGGATGAAAGGCAATAAAATCAGTGTTTGGAAGATGGGAGCAGATGACATGCCAGGTATGAGATAGTCTACAAGGCTGAGCATTTATTTACTCCCTCTGGTTTGACAGTTGGCATGAGATTCAGTGCCAGATGAGGAATTTAATAAGTTCAAAATCCTAAACAAATGACCCAATACCAGGCAATCTAAAGACAAGACCATCTGAAACCATACCACATGATTATATCAAGCCACAATCTTTATCCATTGTTTGGAAGAATCCATTTCCAATCTGATGCAATGCAGCAAGCTCCGAAACATGGGTTTTCTAAATTAAGGTCATTCAATAATGACAGATAAGTTTGTCTTTTAAAATTATATCAATAAATAATTATTTCACATAGTGAATGACAAATAAAAACCTTCTAGTCTAAGACACTAGTATTTAATCATTATCATTTAAAGAAACTGAATTTAGTTTAAAGAGTAAAACTTACAGGATAATTAATTCTCACTTGAAGACCAATAATACATACAAGCCACTGAATGAATGCTATATGTAAAAATTATTCAATATCAGCATCTTACTATACAAAAAAACCTATTCATGTAATTAATTTTATTGGTTCTTAACCTTCCCCTACTCCTAGTTGTTCCATAACAGTTCACTTAATGGTATTTTCTGTAAAATAAATGGCACTTATTTTCTATCTGGGTATTCTAAAATCTCAGTTAGGAAATATGTATGTATTAATTTTAGATGTTCCCGGGGGTTTGAAATTGGTTAAGTGCCTTATATCTTTATCTATATTAATATGAACTTTTAACTTTTAGTAACATCAGTGGAATTTGGTAGTTCCATAGTCCTATTATATTATAGACATAATTACTTTTAATGGGTTTATAGTTTTAGTCCTTGTTATTCAATATTAAAATAAAACATATCAATTATTTCAAACTGGGTATATAATTTTGTATTTAGGTCAATTGAATAAAGAAATCGGGTAAACATGTTAGATTCTCTTCACCCACCCACCCCAAACGGTTAAGCTATCACTAAGGAATCTTTTTCAGTAGTATCAAGAATATAACTATCTGTCCAGGTTCTAAGGATTTTTTTAATCCTTTACACATGTGCCAGTGTATTTTACTATAGCTTGTGATTTGGACATAGATTACGTTTTCAATGATACCATGATAATGGTAAGAAAAACATGTGAGAGAGCAGGATGACACATAAAGAAAAGGCCCTGAAATGGGTCAGTTAAGGAATTAAAACAGAGCTGACAAAAGAGTAGAGTAAGAATTTCATCCTGGCCCAGGGAAAAGGCTTCTGAAATTTTGATAAGTAAAGTAGGGTTTCTAGATATTTGCAAAATTAACACCAGGAGAATAATGAATCATTCCTTATGATGTTTCATAAATAGCAGCCATTTTCCATTAAGCCTATAAAGTTGATTACTATTATCCTAGCACATTGATGTTGATGGAATCCTCCCAGAATAATAGTTTAAACCTAAAATATATACTGCTTCATAATTTACTGATTATCCCTATCATGTTTCATTAGTCTGTTTTATGACTTTGGGCAGAGATTGCTGACTCAGTTCCACATTGAAAAGAAGAGTTCAGGGTCCGGTAGTCACTCTATTCTATGCCAGTGAAATTAAAGTAGAATTCAGATGTCATGCTTGAGCGTGTCTAACACTTATTTCCATAATATCAATCAATATGAATTGAATGTCTTATAATATCACTAATATGGTCTGACGTAGCTAAGACTAAAAGCAAAGAAGAAAAGAAACATATTTTGACATGTTTACTCTTTTCTTATATAAGAACAACAGCTTTGTGCAAAGGGATGGATTATACTAGTTTTGGAGGTAAATAAATACTTTCAGGCTACAAAGATATAAGTAAATAAATGTTCAGGCTGCTAAGATATAACTTGAAATAACTGAATTCAGGCCAACAGATGAGGCATTAATGATTGTAGATCACAGGCTGTGGGACTTAATAACAAATAATGTTTATTGTGTATCTATTATCTGTTAGACCAACACTGTCCAATAGAAATATAATGTCAGCCACAAATGCAAACCACAGACATTAATTTAAATTTTCAGTAGCACCTTAATAAACAGTAGAACAGAGAAAAAGAGTAAACAGTTGAAGAAATAAACCCAATATATCCCAAATATTATCATTTCCATATGTAATCAACATAAAAATTGTTGTAAGATATTTTATATTCCATTTTTACATGGAGTCTTCTAAATCTATTGCGCATTTATATTTACAGCTCATGTCTGTTTGGACTAGCCTTATTTCAAATGCTCAGGAGCTGGGGACTAATATATAATATTAGACACTTGGCTAATAAGTCCTTCATAAAACTTTTTTCATTCAGTTTTCACAGCCTCCCTGAGATAGGTGTCACTATTACCCTGAAATATAGAGGAGAAAATGGAGATGGAGCAATTTTTCAAGGGATCCCTCAGAACTAGGATATGATCCCAGGGATTTTGACTGCAAAATCTTCATCACTAGGATATCATCACTAGGATATCATCCAAGCACATGGGTGGGTGCTGGTATGTTGCAAAAATGGATAAATATGTTATAGAGGATCAAAACCAAGAGAAACCCAGGAACCAGTTACACAAGTTCTTCAAAGAGGTATAAGTGGTTTTGATCCTCTTATATGGATTCTAGCCTTGTAGAAGATTCCAGACTCTGTCAGGCAGAAGGGTTGCCGTGGGTTCAGTTCTAATGTTGACAGATCAACTCAAAGTAAATCAGCTAAATGCACCCATTGGAACCTTAGAAATTCTCCCCATATCCTACAGTGGGATTGGAGCTATTCATCGTGACACTTCTGGAAGCAGAGAGCACAGCAGAAAAAGTTTTGGTTTACGACTCAGCAACTCTGAAATCAAATCCTGGTTCTCTCACTTTCCAGCTGGGCCACCCATGGCAAGTCTCCTATCTTTTCTGAGCCTCAGTTTTTTCAGGTCTAAAAAAGGGCTTTTAAAATACACCTTTTGAAGAATGGTAGTATGGACTCAATTATATAAAGACTCTAATACACCCCTAGCATGTGGTAAGCATTCAGCAAAGAATTATTATTCTTTGGGAAAATTAGTGCTTGAGGCTGACAAGTTTGGTGTTTATTATTCATACTGTGTCTGATAGCAAGTGAAAGAGCTGAAGTTGAACCCAAGCATTCTGCCTCCCAAGTCCCTGAGCTGAAGCCATGTGCTATTCCGCCTCTTAAGGTATATAGTCACATGTATACACATATGCATTGGCATATGTGTGCCCATAGACATTACTTTTATTCTTATTTTTATCTAAGTATCTGTGATGGAATCAGGGATTTATAAAGAATGGTGATTTGAGTTAAACCTTCATTCTTACCCTTTTCATAAAGGCTTTAAAAGCTTTAAGATTCAGATATATTTCAATCTGCTCACTACCCAATAAACTAGAGAAATGAACCATATATTTAAAGTTTCTTTAGTAATAACATAGATTCATACTTACTATAGAAAAATAATTGTGCAGAACTGTATAAAGCAACACTAAAAGTTCTGACTTCCAGTTTCTAGAACTAACTTGGAAGTCATCATTCCCATTCTTACAGGAAAAAGTTGGACAAACTGAAAATTGGTGACTTTCATGAACACCCCAAAAATGTGTATCACCAAGATTTTGTTAATAGGGGAATGGATATACAACAGTGGTACATCCATATAGTGGAATATTATTCAATGAAAAAGAGGGCATGTGCTATCAAGCAAGGAAAATCATGGGTGAATCTACTAAGTGAAAGAACTCCTATGAAAAGAGCACACACTGCTTCATTCCAATTATATGACATTCTGGGAACAGAAAGGCTACAGAGACGGGAAGTACGTCAATCATTGCCTGGTGTTCAGGGTGGTGGTAAGTAAGATAAGCACAGGGGATGTTTTCTAAGGCAGGAGCTGTTCTTATGATAAAAGAATAGTGGATACAGGATACTATGAATTTTTCAAAACTCATAGAACCTTTACAGCACAAAGACAAAACCTTAATATAC
>JAVSCE010003438.1:0-112498 GCA_032199065.1 Smutsia gigantea | reverse complement strand
TGCTGGAGCTGTAGCCTCAAGGCCTGGCATTCTGCTTCTTGAGCCTCATCTAGCCGTAACTGCGGGCACAGAAGACATACACTGTAACTCACTCCTAGCTTACAGCACTTGATGGCTAGTGGAAGACGTTTCCTTGTTTGGACTGAAACAGGTCCTCTCAGAAAAACAGGTGCCCTGGGTACATTCAGAGTTAGGAATAAAAAATAGTACATTCTGTCTAATGGGCTACAAAGTTTTAAAACACATTCTTTTCTTAAACATTCTTTCTTAAGAAAACAAACACATTGTTAAGAAAGCCTGGGTTCTTAAAACCACACTAGCGAGAGTCAGGAAGGCTACAATACTTCATTGATTAAGACTGTGGGCTTCAGAGGAGACTCCTGAGCTTGTGAATTCTAGTCCCACCATTCACTTAGGCATGTCACCTTGGCAAGTCACTCAACCTCTCCAAGTCTCATTTTTTTCATCTCAAGAAAACAATAATAGTCCGTACTGTCTAAGATTGGTATGTGGATTAAATGACAGAAGTCATATAAAATCCTAGGCATAGTTCTAGATGTATACCAAGTGTTTAGTAAATATCATTATTTATTGATATTTAATGATAGCTGTTAACATTATTTTGGTTTTGACTAGCCAATTTCCGTATTTAGATATCTTTAACCCCCAAATCACTATACATTTAGATGTGCTTAGCTCTAAAAAAATGAGTCCAAGCTCCAGACACTTGAATATACCATAGTACTATTATGCACCTAGCAAATAATGTTGGTTCCTATTATTGGCTATATAAGTTATCTTCCTGGCCAGCCACTGTAAAACTCAAGTGGTTCGAAATCTCTTTCCCATAGAAGGTGGCCTTGATAATCTTACAGGGCATATTCTGGTTTGAAGCAGTGAATCAGTGCCTTATTATAAGGCAGCCCGATAAAGTTTCCCTTGCTCCCTGTGGCATCTGAACTTTGTATTATACACCAAGATACCAATCCCATATGGGGAATGGGCCAAGCCAGCCATCAGAAATGCTAACGATATAGTTGAAGGTCTGGACCATTAGCAAGACTCTGTTCGGGAATGATGACTCTCCTATCCCAGATTTGGTTTTGTCTAGATTTAGCAGGCCCTCAGTTTGGCTGGGAACTGAGATTAGAACCCTTGATTTAGATAGTTGTGTCTACCCTGAATTTATCTGTGTGTTTCCATATAGACCACTTTTTCCAAGATACCTACTTTATGCTTCCTTTCCTATTCTATACAATTAATGACTATATCTTAATATCTTGATTGAGAAATGGCATTTTGAAATGTTATTAGGATAGGTTTAGAAAGTGATTTGCATAGTATCTTCTTTAGTACTTTTGGAGAAATATATCAAATGAACACAAAATAAGTAATATAACCATATTTTCAAGGTGCTTTCTAATAATTAACCCTAATCAGCTTTTACTAATGACGGGAAAGGGGATACTGGACACACAGAACAGTCTGCAGCAGCAACTGCCTTACAGATGAATGGCACAGGGTTTACTGGCTCCCAGTGAGATTGCTACCAGTTCCCTCTGGATAAGATATGACACGGCTCCTTACCAATAAAGGGAAGGAAACTCTGTTCTTTCCTATTTATCTTTGTTAATTATTATGAGCCCTGGCCAAGTAGGTGAGAGGTTCATTCTTTGGGCAGTTTCAACCATCTCCATCTTCTCTTATTTCTGGCATTCTATTATTAATGTCAGTAACTATGGCATTCTGTACCAGCTCTGACTCTATACAAGTGCTAGTCTAGAAATCAGAGGATATTCCAGTTTTTGGTACTCATTGCCCAAAAGCTGCACATACCAAATCCATTAAAAAGTTTTATAAAAGTATAGGTAAGTATCCTATCTGTTTTCTAAAGTGGATTAAACAGAAGAAAAGGATGTGACAGAAGCAGCATAATATAGTAGTGACCAGGCATACAGACTTACAGGCTCCTCTCAAAATGGGTTCAAATCCTACCTCTAGCACCAATTAGCTAACTAACCACTGTGACGCCCTAAGTCAGGAGTTGGTACACTATGGCAAAACCTGGCTTGTTGCCTATTTTTGTAAATTTTGTTGGAATGTAGACATGCTCACTCATTTATGTATGTATTGTCTTTGGCTGCTCTTGGCACTACAACAGCTGAGCTCAGTAGTTGTGACAGAGACCTCATGGTCCACAAAGCCTAAAATATTTACTATCTGCCCCTTTACAGAAGAAGTTTGCCAAGCTCTGCCCTAAGCAAGTGGCTTTATTCATTAAAACCTCATAAAACCTGGGTAAGATATGACACATCTCCTTACCAATAAAGGGAAACAAAGTCTGTTCTTTCCTACTTATCTTTGTTAATTATTATGAGCCCTGGCCAAGTAGGTGAGAGGCTCATTCTATGGGCAGTTGCAACCATCTCCATCTTCTCTTATTTCTGGCATTCTGTTATTAATGTCAGTAACTATGGTATTCTGTACCAGCTCTGACTCTATACAAGTGCTTCATAAAAACTTCAAAAAACCTCAGTTTCATCACAGGTAAATTAGGGTTAAAATAGTAACTACTTAAAAGGTCCAAAGGGTTTTGAAATGAAATGACACTTATAAAATACTTAGAACAGTACCTGGCATATGGTAAGCAGTCATTAAAGGACAGCTGAAATTATCACACATCCTTTTATCTCCTCCCTACCTCAGAAGAAAGAGTTATTTCTCTTTATTTAAGGGTAACCAGGAACCTATATTCCTGATCCTATTCTCTCCCGCTTTACATAACATTCACTGAGCACTTGTTGTATGCCAGGCATTGTTGCAGAGGCTGAGAATACAAAGATGAACAAGAAAAAATCCTATCAACCTTTATATCCCATCAATTCTCTCTCCCCTTCTCCTTCCTTTAGCCTCTCTTTGTACTCCACATTCTGACCCAACCCCTTGACTTACATTGCTCCCACAGGGTCACCTATACTACCTTGAAGGGATCTTTAGCTCCCTGACCTCCCAGTAATGTTTGATATTGTGGATTGCCCCTTCCTTCTTGAAATCTCTCTCTTGTCTTCCGAGGCACCACACCCTCTTGTTTTCCTCCTCCTCTTCTTTCCCAGCTACTCCCTTCCGGGGCCATTACCTGTGGGTGCTCCTCAGGACACTGCTGTGGGCGCTCTTCTCACTCTGACCTCTCTTCCTGAGGCTCTCATCTATTCCAAAGGCTTCAATTACCATCTATATGGAAATGACTCACACATTTCAGACTTCTCTTCTGAGGTCCAGGCCGTCTTATTCAGTCTACTAGAGACATCTTCACTTGGGTCTCAGGCCGGCAAGCTCAGTATGACTAATAGTAACTAAATATCTTTCCTTTCCCACATTCCCAATCTGTTTCACTTCCTTTTTTACCATATAGTTAAATGGCACTACCATCTACCACTTTGTTCAAACTACAGACTGGGAATCATCCTTATTATCTCACTCTCCACATTCAGTGTGTTACTAAATTCTTTCAATCCCACCTCCTGCTTACCTCTCAAATTTAGTCACTTTCTCCTTCATCCCAACTGCCCCCTCTCTAGTCTAGCCACCACTCCCTCATGCCCAGGTAAAAGAGCAGCTTTGTAAGTGATCTCCTTATATCCATTTTTGCCTCTCCCAGGCCATTCTCCACGTGTCACCAGAGTGATCATTCAAAAATGTAAATCTAATATCAGTTCCCTTATTAATACTCAATGGCTTTCCATTGCTTTTAGGATAAAGAACAAAATTCTTAAGAACGCTTACAAGCCACTACATGATCTAGCCTGTGTACCCACCCCTCCGGTCTTACTCTCATATTAGTCTCCTCCTAGTTCTCTATATCCCAAAAATAATGGACTTGAGTCTTTCAAAAGTACCACTGTCTCCCATCTTTACAAATGCAGTTCTCTTTGCCTAGAATGTTCTTCCTACACCTCTGCTTAAATAATCACTGTCTGAGAGGCCTTTCCTGACTCTCTAGACCAGCTTTGCTCTCCTGGCTTACACTCAGCACACTGCTATTACACTGAGTAGAAATTTTCTACATCTGTTTCCTCCACTCTTCTATAAATTCCATGGAGACATAATGGATAACTTTTATTCACCACAGTATCCCAGGTCCCTGGAGCACAGGATAAGCACTCAATAAATACTTATTGGATGGATGAATGAATGAATACACTTCAATAGATACTTATTGGGTGAATGAATGAACACACTGGATCCTGTCCTTAGCTTAAGAACATGTTTAAGCCTTTCCCAATTAACAAAAGTCCTCTCTGTACTGTCTCTTCCTCTATAGCTTTCTTTCTCCTTTCCTTCACTGATGAGGATCAGGGAAAAGCAGTCTCACTTACAGTTTCTATCTCACTTTATGATCACTTTTTCAATGCCCTCTAATTTCTTCTATCCCACCACTCCCTGACGATCTGTGACAATCTGTGGACAGATCCACTGCTAGGTCTAAATGGTCTCTCTGCAACATTTGAAGTCATCAACTAGAAACTTCTGTTCTGGCTTCTGTGACATGCTCACTCTGGTTCCCCTCCCATACTGCTGATTTCCTTTGGTCTACTATTACTCAGCTCTCAAATGTAGGTATCCACAACTCTGCCTTTAGTCCCTTTCTTCTCTAATACTATCTCCGGTGCCTAGAAGATCTCAGGCATTCCCAACAGCTACAACTGCGCCTTATAACACTGATGCCTAACTTTTGTCTTTAATCCTAACACCCTCTTGAACTATACATTTCCATTTCTGTACCTCTCTACCTGGACACCCGCATAGCTCAGATAACATATCCATACCTTAGTCAGTTATATTCCAGGCATCCAACTCACCCCTCCATCTATTTTTTTATCTTGGTAAAATGATGAGTCATTCCACTATTATCAAAGCTATCTCTCACTTCGGTCACTAAGCTCTATCTATTCTACCTCTTAAATATTTCTCAAATTTCTCTCCCTCTTCATCATCTCCATTAGTATGTTCTCTATTAGTTCAGGCCTTCATGACTTTTTTTCCTGGACTATTACAATAGCTTCCTAATAGGTCTTTACCTATATTTGTCACATTACTGCCAGTATCTTTCTATAATGCAGATCTGATCCTGTCACATTTCTTAAAATAGGCTTCAGCAGTTCTCCATTACTTATAGAATAATGGAGATTCCCGTTATACTTATGCCATATCGATTATCCTCAAATGTGCCAGTCTCTTTCAGGCCTTTGAGTCTTTGCATACACTGTATCCTCTGCCAGGAATAACTTTTCTCTTCTGCCTGTTCAGTTATCTTTAAGATTCATCTCCTTGTGAAACCTTCCCTGAATTACCAGGCAAACTCCCATCCCTGGTTTACCAAGACCTTTATGACCTCTCCATCTTGGGCTCCCATAATCCTCCTTGAACTTTGGGCTCATACCAAAGTTCTTTCAGTCCCCAAATGCACACTTGCCATCTTTTGGACCTTCACCTATGTAGGTCCCCTTCCATGAGACCTGTTTACTTCAATAAATTCCTTCAAGCTTCTTAGCTCTTGTTGGGAAGCTTTTCCTAGGCCAGATTAGTTGTTTTTATTTCTCATCCTGTAGCCCCCAGCACCTTCCACTTCAAGCACTTACTATGCTTTAGTTTTACTGCTTAATTATCTGACCACCTTGTTTGCCTGACAAAAGTGTGAGGACAGAACTAACTTGTCTCTCTAGCTCATCACTCTATCTCTGAGCCCAGCAGAAAGCTGAACACAGATGCTCAGCAAAAGTTTATTGAATGAATGTATCTGTGTTTCTTATTCATTTGTGCCTGATAGTTGCATAATCTTTGATGAATGGAAATATGACATTGCATGTGGTTATCTATCACATCTTGCCCTCAAAGTCCCTAAGTGCCACAGGTCTGATTTAGCAGGTTATTCCTTGGGTTCCATCTTATAAAACACCCTCCAAGTATCCACATTGGCTTGGCTTTATTCAGCGTCGTCATTTCCTCAGTTCTTTGGGCAGAAAAACACCAATATCCTAAATCTGTGCCAGAATCATCTTGGGAACAAAAGCTGGATCTTGAATTTTCTTGATTCCCAAAGCTCTTGAAGCTGTGGCACCAAACCTAACCACTTACCGCTTGAGAGGCCATCATTTCATTTATACTCTGTTCATACTGCTCTGCCAAAATGGCAAGTTTTCTTGTCTGCTCATCTTTCAGTGTCTTTAAGATTGTTTTGTGCTCATTCTTTGGAGTAACTTCCAACTGGTGATTCTTGAGTGCTTTATATTGTTTGGTCTGTACTTTGCAAGTGTCCTGAAACTGTTTTTTAATTTGCATTTCCATGGCCTGTGTAGAAGAAGTGGCAAAAAGAAAATAAAGACACATCAGTAAACATAGGAAGCCTTTCATCCTAATGATAGAATACAAGTGCTGAGACCGGTTGTCTTTTGGTACAGTGACCCACATTACTGGTCAATAATAATGAAAATAATACATATGGCACAGACAAGAGTTAACTCTACCAATATTTTTGGTTTTATATAAAATGAATGGAAGTAATTTTGAATTTATGAATGGATTAAAAAAATGAACTGTTATAAGGGGATCACAACTCTAAGCAGATTGTAAAATACTATGAAGCTTAGTTTGGTAAAAGCATGTTTATTATTTTAATGGTTTCCTACTCAGAATCTTCAGTGTCTTCTTTTGTTTGTTGTTTTTTCCTCATCCCCCTTTACTTCCAGGTGAGAAAGGGGATGGCAATGTAGAAGCTGGCTACTGCTGCTCTATGTTTCCTTGACAAATCAGTGAAGAACAATTGGATAATGCTTCACATCATAACCCATTTCCACTGGATTTCAGCATAAACAGAAAGGGAAAAGTGATTTTAGATTTTTCCCCACTGAGAAGTTATACTTTACTTTTATGTAGCAAAGAGGAAGTGTGGTGTGTTTAAGTCCAGAAAGCATTCCACCAGATTGTCTCACAGTCAATGTGTATTTCATGAGTACTTGGAGGAGCTGTAATGACAGGGATCATTAAGATTTGTCTACAGGAGCATGGCCAGTGTGGTTGAGGTTGGCCTCATATCTGTATCAACATTGGCAATGACCCCCTGAACATATAGCAGTGGCTTAGTCCCTATAACTTGTTAATCAGCAGTCAGCCTGAATTACCTGGAGGCAGTGAGGGCCCAAGGTGGTCCAAATCTCTAGAGTCAGGATAATAAATGCCTCATACAGGCAGATTCACTTCTGATTCCCAAGCCCATGGCAGATGTCACTAATAAATCATACTCTTTCACATTACGCTTGGATGTGGCTTTAGAGTCTTTCTCAATACAGCAATGCTCAAGCTAGCTACTACCAATAATCTGACTGGCATAAGAGATGAAATTTATCTGCCATATACCTGCCATATACCTCTCATTTTCTGGGATTAGAACCATAGTACAATTTTAAAGAGGGCAGGTCATGAAGGGGTCAGAAAAATTGTATAATACATGCAAATACAAATGGAGAGAACATTTTACACAGTGGTTTGCAAGCCAGCTTTGCCCAGCAGCATCTCTTCAGAAGTTTGTGACATACTGACTCTTGTGCTTCCCATCTGGAGATCCTGACTCAGTAGGTGTGAGGTCCAGAGATTGGTAGTTTTGTTGCTCAAGTGACTCTGTCAGTCAGCTAGCTGTAGGAACCACTGATCCATTGTGTCCTGGAGCACAAAAAGGGAAATACTTCCATTTCCTCTTACCTTTAAGTTTTTTGGCTGTTGCCGAAGTTCCATGACATGCTTTCTGTGCAATTCCCTTTCTCGCCTCTTATTGTACTCCAGCTGGTTTTCCAGTTCAGTCTGGTGCTGTAGACGGATCAGATCCATGCGTAGCTTCTGTAACGTGTGCAGCTGCCTGTACTCTAGCTCTCGGGTGGACTCGTCATGCCGGATTAGCATGGCATGCTCCATCTCCTTCTGGGTCCTCTTTTTATTTAGTTCCTATATTCAGGAACAAAAGATAAATGGAGAGAGACGAATTGGAAGGTGTATGAGTAAGTGAGGGAATGGCACTACTGTCTCTTAATTAAACCCATTAATAAGCATGATTTATTGAGATTAGATTGAACAATCCCTGTAGATTTAGGTTCTATTTGGGTCCATCACTTACAAGATGGACAACTTCATACCTACCACAACTATGTTATCAGCAAAATAGGATCAATTCTACCTGACTTCTTCTTACATCACAGAGCTCCTGTGAACCTTAATTAGGTGATGTGCTATGCATAAGCCTAGTGGATGTTTCTTCAGTTAATCCAGTGGTTCTCAATCCTGGCTGCCTATTAAGATCATGTGAGGGAGCTTTTAATGAATTAAGTGCTTCCTGAATCCCACAACCTGAAATTCTGATAACTGTCTGGGGTGGGACCCTGACATCTATATTTTTAAGAGCTCTCAGGGTGAGGTGAATCTAATATACAGTCAGAGTTGAGAACAACTGAATTAAACTGATAATGTCTGCAATGTTCTTAAGTTTTCTGGGAAATTTCCTGTTTTTGTATGTGTCAGAAGTAGTCCAATGATATGTTTTTTAAAAAAAATCTCAGAGTTCAGGGCATGCTGGGAAAAAGCAGATGAAATCTCTCTTCTTTCATCTTTTCCATTACAGTCTGTTTGATCATTTCTAGATCTAATCATTCTGTTCTTTTTGGGTCTACTCATGTGTTTCTTTTTTTCTTGTTGAAGGAAGGAAAGAAACTAGAAAAAAAAAGTGTGTGGGAGTGAGTTAGGTGAAATTTTCATTCACCAGTTCAAGAATATTTCCTGAATGACACTATATCAAATTCTGAACCATGTGCTCTGGGTACATACAAATGTCTATTAACCCATGACTGTCCTTGACTTACTAACCCTCTAATAGGGAACTGTAATAGACATTTATTGAAGTATATGCTCAGCTCACAGCTGACTGACCCAATTTCTTTTCACTCCTGGGAATTTGGAATTGGGGTTCAGAGACAGTTTCTCTCTATATGTGGTTGGAATTGAGGGACATATAAAAACGAAATCCACTGCTATGAACGCTGAGGATTAGTGAAAGCTGGGCTTGAGAGCAAGAAGAATGACAGAGAAGAGAGAAGTACAGGATATATACTGATTCCCAAGATCCTAGCTGGTTCTAAGTTCTCCTGTAGGTCCAGCCATATTATTGCAATTGGGTTTTATGAACTATTCATATAATTCTGCAGTAGATTCCCTGGTTTTGGCTTAAGGTAGCTCAAATAAATTTCAGTAACATGCGAACAAGAAAAATTAATACAGGGAAATAAGTTTTATGTGTAAATTAAAAAAAGAGAGAACAACATTGGAAGTGATAAGTGCTATAAAAGAGGTAATGATTTTATGGTGTAAGATTTCCAAAAAGTGTGGTATTACTACTAGTTAAGAAGGCCAAGGAAAGGAGAAAGCTTTTGAACTGGATTTTAGATTAGAACAATAGGGTGCCTCTCTTCTTTGATGACATCCACTGTGGGAGAAAGTGCAAGTCATTTATTTTCATATAAGTATCAATAATATTTATATACTGGTGTGGTTGACAATATCTTGCATACTTGGGCTTTCTATCTGTTTGAAAAGAAGTCCTTTGAACAGTGCAGTATTATTAGAACAAAGTCACTAATCATTCATTTATTTATTCAATAAATATTTGCTGAGCACCTTCCTATGTGTCAGGCAATGTTGTAGGCTCTAAGAATAAGGTAGTGAACAAATACATCCTCTCATGGAGCTTATTTTCTAATAAATATCTGAAGCATAAGTGCAATGTACATTTGTTTCAAGGAACAAAAGATAATCTTCTAGGGCATCTCCCCCAGCCCCTCCTGAGTTTTTTTCCTTGTGTTATTTTTCCTCTTAAGCTGGACCATCAAATGTCTTCATTTAAAAATCACTAACTGGCCCCTAGGTGGCACCAAAGGATGGTGAGGCCTTCTCATAGACTAAAGCTATTGCAGGCTACTGACCAGGAGAAAAAAAGCCAAGGAAAGCCCTGTAAATGGGTAAAGGTCTTGTTCCTAGATCACTATATCATTTTTAACCTTTGAGTCCCAGAACTCCCAACATCAGGCATTTATGCATTCCACATTTTCCTAAAATGATCCAAATTGAATCTAAGCTGCTCAGAGCCCTGAAACTCAAGGGGAAAAATATAAAAGATACAAAGCAAACAACACTTTCAGAAAAAGTCAAATGCTTCAATTTTATGTTTAAAGGAATGCTTCAGGATGCTGTCCACAGAATACCTACATCAGAATTATCTACATTACATGTGCTCGGTCTTCATAATATGACACCCAGCTAATTCTGATAAATACTAAAGTTTGAGAACCAATGGAAGAATATTCAGGGCATGAGTCACTTTCAGCTGACTTCCACTGACTCATCATGTATGGCACTGGGTAAGTCTTTTAATCTATATTTTAGTTTCCTAAGGTATAAAGTGATGATAACAGTACCCACCATAAACTACCATTCTTGTGAAGATGAAAGACCATAAGAAAATGCTTCAGAATATATAAACATGTCATTTTTCTTTATTTAAAAGCAAATATCTAGCATGTCTTAAATCTAGTTTTTATAAACTATTCTAAAAAAGTGAGAGAAATATGATGCTGAAATGGGTTTTCTGTTATACTTGTAGGTTGTTCCCTTTACTGTTAATTCCTACATCTGAGTTGCTGAGATATAAGTTGATAAGCTGCCAAAAAAATTTTAAGCCTTGGGAAAAGAACGTTATTTGGCTTATTATGAGTCCACTGCTGTGCCTACATAATGATGTGTAAAGTGCTTCCATATCTCTCATTCAATCCTAACTGCAAACATAGAAGGTGATAAGGGTACAAGTATTCACCCCTTTTATATATGTTAGTGAAACATTTGGGAATTGAGAAACTAACATAAGATCATACAACTTCTATAAAGCAGAACAGAGGCTAAAACTCAGGTTTTTAGATTTTTCAACATTTTCCATTAAAAGATGTCCATTGAATCGCTGATATTTTACTGTTTTATGCTTATTCATTCAGTCTGTGAAACAATATTCTGGAGAATTCCTCTACTGTAGCTAGACATGATACAATGGTGGCTTCATCTGTATAAATGACACAATATACAGTAGAGCCTCATGTGTAACTTTAGTCTGTGCAAATTCAATAAAAATGAGTTGAGCAAAAGTACAAAAATGAATTTAATGGTACAGGTGATTCTGCTCATCAGCACAATCACTCCGTGTATATTTGTCTAAAGGGAGTGTGAGATAAGAGACTTGAAGCTCCTTTTCCATCAGCCACATCACATGATGTAAGTAATCTCACCAAGCTGAGTGTGAGCTTAGTGTTGAAACATGTACAACGTATGGTCCTGGCCATACACTATGGCCCCTAAGCACATTACCATGTTTTACACGCATCTACCTCCTGTGTAAGATGTGGATCCAGGGTGTGTCACCTAAGAAACCCTTTCCAACTGTGATCAAAGCATTCTATTCAAGTTTCAATGCAAGTGCTACTGACTTCTTTAAAAGCATCTGATCTCACGCAAGTCAAAATTTTTGTCCTCATGCTCATGAGGTTGAGTAAGAACTAGAATTCAAGTTTTTAAAAGGAGATGTTGTTAGCTTATGACATTTAATGCTTTCTTAGTTTCATAAATGGTTAGAAAACAGAGAGCATCTGTGTACAGTGATGACAGAGGAAGAGGCAAAACCCATGCTACTGTGATCTTTTTAAATGTTTTCATTAATTAAAAGGATTGCTAATATTCAGTTTTGGCAAAGTTACAGGAGAACAGGTACTCTTTGTTGGTGGGAATATAAACTCTTAGAAGGCAATATCTATAAAAAATTTAGATGTATACACTCTGATCCAGAAATTGCACTTCCAAGAATATACCCTATAAAATACCTGCATATGTGTAAAAAGATCAGTATACAAAAATGTTCTCTGTAGCACTGTTGGTAATACTGTAAAACTTCAACAAAATATTCACTGAGAAGTCCCTCATTATATAAATTATTTTATAATCAAACCCCCCAAAATACTATTAAAGGTTAAAAAAATTGAGGTAGAGCCATATGCCCTAGATAGTAAGAGGAAAATAAAAAAAGAAAAGGAAAAAAAAGTTACAAAACAGTATAGTGGACATTTTTGTAGTTTCAGTATCCCTTTCCCCTTTTTTGTTAACAGCTCCTCTTTTTGCTTGAAAAACTACTCCAATCTATGTGGAATCAGAGAGACTATTAAATCAGTGAATATGTACATTACCCAATCAAGTCCCAGCTTTCCAAGGAATTTGAATCTTAACAAAAAATGATACAAAATTAAACATGGTTGAAGGATATATATCCCAATGGCAGTGCCTTGAGGAATGTCCATTAGCTCTTGCTCTCTAGGTCACAGAAGTTGCTTTTCCAGCTTGATTCTTTACCTGTTATCTACCCCATATCCTTCCAGTAAATTCCTTTCCATGCTATGTCAGCCAGAGTTTGTTTCTACTGCTTGCAAATCAAATAAACTGACAGATAAAAATGTAATCCTATTTTTGTAAAGTTATATATAATATATAATAAGCTGTATGTATGTCTTTTTTTACACTTCCCCTTCCTCCTCCTCTTAAACGTTAATACCACAGATAGGCTGTCTGTTTACATACTGGGACCCTTCAGAGGGCTACAAGGTATTATAATATCGAAGACTTCCCCCATAGGAACCCATTTCCAACCTCCTGGTGTAATATCACTTCCACTGAGAATGTATGCTCTAATCAATCTGTGTATCACCACCAAACTGGGCTAATATCTCTATAGTAAAATTTTAGCCGTGTTACTCATTGCCTGGCTGAGAAATGTTTAGCAGTTTCTCCCTTTTCTAATAAGATAACACAGATAAAGAGTCTGAGCCTGGCCCATAATTATAATTGTTCAATAAATTTTAGTTTGCTCCACCCTTTTTTCTTCCCGTTTGAAAACTGCTGTCCAAAAAGCTTACACCAATTTACATTCCCATTAAATGTTCCTGTGTTTGTTTCCTTCATGCAGTCTAACAATGGGTTTTTTTTTAATCAAACTTTGATATTTTTACTAATGTGCTAGCCCATTATGAGGGTTTCTCTGATTACTCCGGGTCACAATGATTTCCTACTGAACTTTGTATCTGCAACCGATTCTCATTCTGTATTCCTCATCTCAGTGAATAATATCATACTCATGCAATTTCCCAAATTAGAACCTTTTAAGTCATTTTTGACCCCTCCCTCTTCTGAAATTGTCACGCCATTTGGTTTGAATTACTGTCAGTTCTGCTTCAAAAACATCACTCAGATCTAATATCTCTCTATCCCCATTGCCTCTTCCAGGTGCAACTAGAGAAAGAGCATCCTAGCTGACTGTACTGTACTTTGCTTCTTACTATTCTTACCCTCACACTGATGCACTAATTCTTCAAAACAAAGACAACTCCCTTCTTCACTTCCCTGCTTAATAACCTCTGATGGCCATGCAACTGCCTTCAGGCTAACACCTAAATGCTTTGCTGTAACAAACGAAGCCTTCCACATTCTGCTTCCAACTATTCTTGTCCTGATGCTCCACTGTGTACATCCAGAACACTCAACTTATTAGTCACTGAGTCTTCCGAGCCCTTTCATGACTATCTGATCATGATATTCAATTTATATGTCCATTATCGTATCTAACATATGACACTGTAACTAGTCTGCTACATGTCTGCTTCTCCTCTTGGACTTAGGGGCTACTTGAAGGCAGGGAGTATAGCTTCTGGGGAGCCCTGGTATCTCTAGCACAGTGTCTGCACAAAGGAGACACTCTATAAATGCTGGATGGCTGAGAGTATTAACTTAATTGTAGAGCAGCATACTGTTATTTTAAGTGTTTTGTGTAGTATCACAAAAACACAAGTGTTTGACAAGCAGGCTCAGAGCAAAAATTGTTATTCTTTCAATTCTTACTGTGTGATGCAGCTTATAATAGGTATTCAATAAAACTATTACATTTATTTGGAAAAAGTTCATTGCTTGTTCTGTAAATGGGATTTCTCTCATGGTAAATTCTCTTGTGGTAAATTAATTCTGACATTTTTTGTAAACCTACTTTGTGTCAGGCTTTACTGAAGATTATAAAGGTTAAGGATACAGGAATGGACAAAACAGACACAGTCATCATAATCCTCGCAAAGCTTATTGTCTCACACGTCAAAGACAAGAGTTATGAACATAATAAATACCTCCCGAATGTTCTGCTGCTCCACCTCGTGCCGCTTGATCATTATTTTCCGCTTGAAGAAACGACAGTTTTTGTCATAGTACAGTCTCTGCTGAGTGAGAAGGTGGGCTTCCTCTTCAGCCTGTGTGTGCTGCAAGTTCTCCTTATGCTTGGATATCCGCTCTTGCTTTTCTTTCTTAGGTGTGCTATGGTCCTCATTCATCTCCTTCACAAAACAAACAAACAAACATGCTGGTCTCAACTAAAAATAATGGCAATAGTTTGTTGCAGTGGTAGAGTAAATTATTTGGAGAACAACTGAAAATGAAAGGACAGAAAGGTCTAATATTGTACCTTCCTCCCACCCCAATTCATTTTTTTCAATTAATTGAGTATTAAGTGAGAGGGAGACTTGTTAGTTTCCATCTCTCTGGCTTCCACTCTCAGAAATTATTCGTTCATTCAGTCAATCAACACACACCTTATTGAATTCCTATGTGACAGACACTGTGCAAGGCACAAGGATACAAGAGTGAGCAAAAGAATGTTATATGCTATCATGAGGCTTTACAGTTTAGAACCAACCATCAATCAAGGAACCACAGAAATGAACTGAAAATAACTGTGATGAGTGCTGTGAAGGTGAAGTATGTGATTCTACAAGGATATTTAATAGAAAACACTTGACCTTGGTAACAACAAAGCTGAAATTTGAAAAATTTCTAGGAATTAACCAGTGAAAAAGGAGAGGGAAGAATATTTTGGATAGAGGAAATAGCATGTGCAAAACCTTTAGGATGGGTTAACAGAAACATAATGTGATCAAGAAACTGAGATAGGGCCAGGTGATTGGTGCAGTATAACATGAGATGACACTGGACAGGTAGGCAGGACCATTAGAATCTGCCAGGCCAAGTTAAGGACGCTGATCTTTAGTACACAGGAAATGGATTTTATATAAGTAGGGGTGTCATAATGAGATGCATTTCAAAAAGATGACTGGTGCTGCCGTGTGGAAAACAGAATGAAGAAGGTGAGAACATGTCCGAGGAGACAGCTAGGAAACTATTGCAAAGGTCCAGGCAAGAGATGATAATAGCCTGGACAAAGGAGGTGGTGTGGTGACAAGACAGACAGAAGTGGATTTCAAAAACAGGAAGTAACTGCAAATGTCACTACTTTGCATTTCAGGAAAAAGCAATCTTTATTTGGCATTAGAGGGTAAAATCACCTACATTTTCAAAAGGACAAAATTCATAATTATTCCAGACCATACGGATAAAGGGAAGAAAGTGAATCAGAACAGTTAAAGAAGATGTTAATCTATGGGGAAAGTAAGAAGACCACTTTGAGAGAAAGAATGGCTTATTCTTTGTTCACATTGTTCATACTGACAAGCCCAACCAATAATACTTGTTAACTACTCAGTTGAAACCTCCTTGAAGTGCTAGTACCTATTTTGTTTAATGCTTTGTGATGCAGACATCACAGGCTATTTAGATTGTTTTTATACTTGGCCAAGAAATACTTGTAAATCAACTTTCAACTTTCCTGTTCCAGTGAGGTCTTAAGTGAAATCAAGAAGAGCAAGAGCTGTTTCCAGCATGGAGTGAGCGGGGACCACAATAGGTAAACTAGGTGACTCATCTCTCAATGCCATTACTTCACTACTAGGCTTGGCATCAACCACTTCATTGCCCACTCAAATTCAAATTCACTCCAAAATCAAGAATAAGTTATTTCTGGACCATATCATTCTTTATTGACCACACCCCTGTTATAAATCAACAGTGGGGATAATGGAGATTATTTTGTCATCCCAAGGACAATATCTTTAAGCATCAATATCTAAATATGCATGTCTCTTTAGACAGTTTGAACTAAGTTTTACTTCATAAGGAGTGATACCAGGTTTGCATAGAAAGGCTTATTGAGGCTATCTTAAGTTGGATTTAGGCTTATTTTTCTTCAAGAGCATGTTGTAAGATTTACAAGTTTAGTTCTGTGGTCCTTTACACTCATAAATCTGAGTATGAGGAACCAAAAAATAGCCTTATGCCTAAGGACTGCATGGGGTCTCATGAGTGCTATTCTATGGGAGAATCTTCTAAAGGTGGAGCTCATGTATTTCCAAATGTTGTAATCTTACTGTTACAAAAACTCAAAATGGAGTCTGCAGTCATAAAGTATAGCCTCTAAAGTGTGAGTGAACACATGGAGTTAGAATAAGTATGAAGTGGCAGTTGAGAAAATCTCAAAATTTCTTATTGAAAACTCAGACTTATCTCTTTGATCCAACAGCATCTTTCTATTATGATATAATAATTAGGCTCAAGCAATAACTAAGAGAAAATGGAGAGAATGCGAACTTTCTTGTTCCTAGTTGGACTATTTCTCTCTACAGCCTGGTTTTCCAGGCCTTATAAGTGCTACAGCATCTTCCCATTTGGGCAGTGGGGATCACATACATTTCTACCAGTGCTAACAATTACCAGAGGCTCTCTGGTCAGGTTAAAAGACCCTGAAGCTAACCAGAACCTACCTGCTTTCACTTCCTACTTTAAAAAAAATTGGAGAGGAACCTTGCTAAGTTCCATACTGTTAACTTAGAATATAAACTCAAATGAGTGATTTCATATTCTAAGACAATGCCCCATACTGAGTTTTATTAAACCTTAGTGCACTGGTAGTATACAAATAAGAAATCCTACGTCTTAGGAGAAGGAAAGTCTATGAACTGCAGGCAGTTCACCTGTAAGGTCCTGGTGGGAGAACTGAGGAAATCTGAGCTTTCAGATTCAATTACTATTCCTTAAGAGGACTCCCTAAGTTCACTAGTGGTCTTCAACCAAACATTCAAGAATCAATCATTCATTTATCAAATATTCACTTGTGCCAGACATAGGAATACAGTCATGAGCAAAAAAAAAAAAAAAAAAAAGGGAAATGGTCTCTGCTTTATTGTTCAACAGCTAGTAGGGTAAGAAGCTCAAATAACTACTAAAAAAAAGTACAACTGAAGACTAAGGTTATGAAACAAGGGGCATCTGTCTTGGTCAAGGCAGTAAGGAAAGTTTTCCCTGGGGAAATGATGTTTAAGTTAAGGACTAATAAACAGTCCTAAGTCTTACTTAAGGAGGGGAGTAGGAATTAACAGAATTGTGTATGGGGTGGGATTGGAGGTGGGGGAAAGAGAAGGGATCCTGGTGGGAGGAACAGTTATGAGCAAAGACCTTGGAGAAGGGTAGAGCTTGACACATCTGAGGAACCCAAAGGTGATCATTGTGGCAGGAGCAGTGAAGAGCTGGGGTGGGATAAGCAGGTGGGGGAACACTGGTATGAGGTAAGACTGGAAGGAAGCTGGTAGCAGACCACATAGGGACTCCTAGTATTTTGATCCATCCTAAGAGCAATGGGGAGCTAATGAATGTTAAAACCATGAGGTGCTATGATGAGACTTATGGTTTGAAAAGAGCATTCTGGCTAAAGGGTGGAGAATAAACCAGAAGCTGGCAGGAATGTTTTAGGGTTAGACCAATGGTTCTTGAAGCATGGTGTCTGGACCAGCAGCCTCAGCACCACCTGGAACTAGGGAGAAACGCACAGTCCACGCTCCACTCCAATCCACAAATCACATCTAGGGCGAGTAAGCAACCTGTCTGAATGAGCACATTGGGGGATTGTAACGTGAAGTCTGAGAGTCAGTGGATTAGACTGTTGACCACAATGTAAAAGGAATCAGTTTTAAGTTCCATCCATTCTAATGGCAACTTGTTGACTATAAATATTGGTACTCTTACCTCTTTTATTTTTTCCTTACAAATCTTATACTGCTTCTTCTGACTTTCTAAGAAAGTTGTCAAGTCTTTCTTCTGCTGGGCCAAGATCTGTTGCTGGAACTTCTTCTCATCTGCTGCAGCTACCTTTGCCTGATAAAAAAACAAACATGATGTAGGTTGAACTGTTCTTCATATAGAATTTAGCTGTCTATATTCCCCAATGCATTAAAAGAGCACATAAATGCTGAATAATGTAATATTTTTTAAACAAATAATTAATAAAAAATAAGGAAATGTCTGCCCTGATTCTTTTGCATCTTAAACCAGAAAAATTTGAAATTTTTACCATTGAAAAATATATTCCCAATTATGGGAAAAACATGAAGGTGAACCCATAAACATGTTTTATTGAACACACACAATAAACACATGGAGTGAAAGGTGAATTAAGGACTATATATATAAAAAGATTTTTGTCATATTGTTCGTAGGCCAAAGGTTAAATTATAAAAATGGATAAATAACCATGATAGGCCAGTTTGAGTTCAAGAATCTAATTCTAATCAGTATTTTAATTACCAGATTTCCTAGTGGTGTCATCTCTAGTATAATAGGCAACACTAATGACATTTTTTTCTTAGGCACCTGCTATAATCCACAACAGTCAGATACCAGGACATTTTGGGGGCTCCTAAGTGGATAAAACAGAGACCAAATAAAAGATAACCCAATAAAAACTGGCTCCAGAAAGTGAGCAAATCTAAGCTTCAGGGAACAATTAGATGAAGCACATACACAAGATGAGGTACTTAAGGGACAGAGAGGGAATTAGGCTTCATGGTTCTTTTTATGTATCTTTTCACTGTTAGCTTCCATTATCAACAATTTTTCCATTATGAACAATTCTATCCACATATTTACCAAATTAAATTCCCAAGAAAGAATCTGACTGTGTATTTAATCAACATCATCCCTGTTTGGGCAGAAATTTTCATGCCAGACTGCCTCACAGATCGATGGTTGTTGGGGAAATGCTCCTTCTACAATTCTGATGCTTCCTTACATGTGGAGAGAGAGAGCTTAATTACTGAAACAGTCTTGGCACCCTGTTCCCAGTCACTCCATCCCCAACCCCAGGGAGCACATGTTCACCCCTGCTTTTGCACACTATGTAAGTCTCAGGGGGGTGGTGGGGACAGCGACTGGTTTAGCAGAGCCTGGATGGGCAAGTCTGTTTAATTTTGTTTAGTGTTTTTAGGCCTGTTTCCCTTCAGACATAAATCAGTTCTCCTAACACTTACCAGTAATAAAGGTGATATTCTGACTGTCTATCTGCCTTACCCTCTTGTCTGTTTTTAAAATTAGTTTAGAACCTGGATGGGAAGAGAGATGCTCCCTAGAAGACAAAGCAACAGCCAGAATAATCACTTGCTGCTGCCGGTCAGGTGCCCATCCCTAGTTCAGCTGTGGGCATGAATTATCACCACTAAAAGAGCCTCTTTGTGGAGCAGTTTTCTTTTGAAGAGGACTATGGGTATATGGCAGCCTCCATAACAGACCTAAATTGTGCAAATTTCCATAGGATATAAACATCTTGTTTCTTTTTTTTGTACCAAGACCCCCATCAAGGGACTGATGATCAGAATACATTTGAATAGACATGAATGTAATACACACCTTAGGTTACTATTTTAACTTCTAATGACAATTTTAAGAAGCTCCATAAAGCCTGGAAATCCCACTCCCCTAAAGCAATACTGTTCCTCCATGTCCAAAAAACACACTGCTCGGGTCCCATGCTCACATGATGCTGCTGATTTGAACAGGCGTGGCTTGGCTGTGGTGCAAATGCATGTGTGCACATACTGACCTCCTTCTCTATGATAGCCACTTGCTTCTTGGCCAGCTTCTCCAGCTCGATGGACGAGTTGTTGGCATGCGTCTCCACCTCCTTCTGTAGCTTGAGGCGGTGCTCGTCCATCTCAGCCTTCAGCTTGTTCTCCAGGGCGATCAGCTGCTTCTGGTGCTGGCGCCGCATCCGCTTATAACCTGACATCTGTTCCCGCAACTCGTTCTCCTGCTCATGCTCATGGATCTGTCGTGTAACCTGATTTGGGTTGGGGAACAGAACTCAGGTAACCACATTCATGGAAGACAAACTTTCGGGAAAATAGAACTCTCTGACATTAATTTTATCTATCATCATCTCCATCAATTTACCTACTATTTCCTGAACACTCACCTGTACCAGGCACTGTGCTGGTTGTTCTTTATATACTTATGTCTAATCCTAAAAGCAATCTCATTCACTTACTCATTTTTTTCATTCATGAGGTAGGTCTTATCATTTAATTGATGAGGAAATTGAAATGAGAGATTCAATTTATTAATTCAGCCAAAATAGATTTACATATTTTTGATTATTATACATATCCTCAAGGTCACATAGCTGATGAGTAGAGCTGGGATTCAGACCCATCTGTATCTGATTCCAGAGCCACGCTACACACAAGGATTTATCAACCTTGGCACTACTGACAGTGAGCTGATAATTCTGTTCTGAGGGGCTGTGTGCTGTCGGGTGTTCAGCAGCATCTCTGGCCTACCCACTAGATGCTGGTAGCATCCCCCAAGTGTCCCAAGCACCTTTCAAAAATGTCTGCAGACATTGCCAAATGTCACCTGGGGGGCAAAATCCCTCTGGTTGAGAACCACTGCACAATATCATACTGCTTTCTTTTTTGTTTTTAAATATCATGTCTCTAATAGTAATAGGAATCTTGAATATCCTTTTAAAATGGTTTGAACGAGATTTATTTCCAATTATTAATACGAATTGAGAGAGATAAAGAGAGAGCCCATGCAAAAGAGAGCTCTCTCCTTTTAAGTCATCTGTCTCCCTCCTCCCCTTCCCCACAAAAAAGATGCTAACAAATTAAAATATATTTACTTGCTCTCACGATGAGAAGAAAGCATTTCTGTGATTTTTGCATAGCTACTTTTCTTAGTAATTTTTCCTTAACCCATTCTCAAGTGAATAGCTAACAAACTGAAGATTGCAAATGTAAATTTTGGCATCTCTTGTTTCTTTCTATTAAACCTTTTCTGATTTTTCCAGTCCTTCAATTTATCACCCTTTTATTTTCCTGTTGGATTCTCTGGTCACTTCCTTCTCATATTTCCTATTTTAGGAAAAAAATTTAATCACAAAATCATAACTTTAGTTTAATTTTTCATTAAGTAATTTGGTCACTCCTATCTATTTAAGCCACTTCTCCCCAACCTAACCCTCAAACAAGTTTTATTGGAAATTTTCATGTTGCTATTAATTCCCCCTACTATTTTCAATTTCTGGGTCAAAGTGCATTTGTACAAAGAAAGGTTTGTTTCTTTGCTCTTTTTAGAAGGTGTCCCCATATACTAGGCTGAGTCTTTACTATCAAGAGAGTGCTGTTCTGTAACTGGATAGTATCATCAAAGTACACCATTAAACATTAGCCGAACTTTGAAACCTTTCTAGCTGAAACTAACACTAGGTTTCATATTCATTCCTCTTTTCTAAAGGACAGTCCTCTTTAAACTATGAGGAATAAGAGCACAGGCTATTTCAAGACTGAAATAAGGACAGCGTCACCAAAGAGGCACCCAACACTCTAAAGAAAATAATCTATTTTGTCATCACAGCATTTTTTTTTAAAGAGGCTTATTCCATGATAAAGAGGAAGGAAAGGAGTAGTTTGAAATAATATGTATATATTTCACTTCCTCATTCTTGTGCCTTCCTGAAATTCAACAATAGGGAAAAAACAATTCCAGTCAAAAGAAGGGATACCATTTAGTCCTTTCTGAATCACTTGTTTTTCAGGCAAACATGGTAGTAAAATGTCTGTTCTAGGGAATGGGTTTCAGATATGTTTTATCCGTAATCTTATTTTTTCTTATTTTAGTATTTCTTTAATCAGATTCCCAAAGCTGAAGTATCATGAGGTATCTAAAGCTATTGTAACACATTTAAAACTTGCCAACAGAACGTTTGACTGGCTTGTGGTCAATAAAATAGTCTCAGGATAGCCATTTCCCTAAACCAGATGCCTAAATAGAAATGAGCTGTGTCAAGAACATTTTCTATCCTAATTGGTGGGTGAGTCCCTGTGAGGAGGGTGGCCCTACTGCACACCAGACCGTACAAACATGTGGCAAAAACAAATTACAAAGCTCAAAATGCTATCATTGTACATCACTGAATTCCGGGAGAGACACTTCCCTTTTAAATGCTTCCCATAATTTTCATAATTATCTTTTTAAACTCCTAATATCACCTTCCATTTGTTGCAACTAAACTTTCTATGTTTCAAAGTAATTGCTGTCTTTTTAGATACATATACAGATACCTAGTTTTATAATTCCATGCTCAAGCTAGATACATAAATTTAAATAAAAGTATAGCCAGATGTTTCCTTCATGAAGTCTAACATGAAATATATAAGAAATAGGTAACTTACAGTTATATAGGTGTGTGTGTTTTAAGTTTACACTGTGTATCTTATGAATACACTATTTGGTCAAGAGAATTAAAAAAAGCTCATAATTTTATCATGCTTTATGGTTTACAATATGCTGTCATATGTAATTTACCTCTCTAATTTTTATAAAGCCTGGGATTTGAACTAAGGTCCTATGGTTCTCGAATTGCCCATGGAAATTCACATCACTAAGACAGAAAAGAATTGAACTTTCTCTTATGAAGTAATAGAGGGAATCGACACCCCAAAATGTCAAAACTGGAGAGAGTGATAAGTCTAAGTTACAAACTGAGTAAGTCTGAAAATGAGAGAAAGTTGTAGAAACATAGTAACTGTAGTTTTCACAGAGGTAGTCTAAAAAATATGATAAAATAAAAGTGGGCAGCTTGCCACATCTAGTAGGTTGCTTGGAGACAAATCTCATTCCATCCCTTACTATACATCTGACCTTGGGCAAATTTCTTAGCCTCTCAAAGTCTCTTTCTTCATATATAAGGAGGAACTACTGCTATGACGAGGTCACTGATGAGATATGATATCTGACACATAGGACATGCTCAATACATGCTGGTTTCCTTCCTTTTCCTAACAGACTCTGAGTAATGTTTCTTTTCCCCTCCACTAAGCATTTCTGGTGTTGGGGACATAGATCCATGAGAAAGGGCAAGTTTAACAATAAAACTGTACTTGTATTTAGGCTGTGAATTATAAAATAAGTATGCATAGTTTCTGAATTATTAACTATTTTATACACCAGTATAATTTATAGAAATAAAAAATGATAAAGGAAGACTGAACTTTTTTCAGAAAGTTTCAACAGCTATTCTATTCCACCCTATTTAATTCTAGCAAAATTTGGCCCTAAAACAAACCACTTCATACAAAGTATACTATATGCCTACCAAGTACAGAACACTGCACTAGAAGGCTAATAAGCAACTTACTGACATGAAGGAGGAGCACAGTGACTGATAATGTTACCTTCTTAGGAGAACAAAGCCAACTTACAAGATTAACTTTGTGTAAGAATCAAAATAATGCATATGATAAAACTGGTATCTCAGCACTTAGAAAAAATGAAATTTAAAGCAAGCTCTTAAAAAGAATATGAGTCACATTTTGGCATTAGAAATTTGACATTCCACTCTTTAGTACACCTAGGGATAAAAAGTGTAAAGTTTAAATTGAAAGTAATGACTGAGACAGGCAATTCTGCCTTATATAGAAAAACTGATGTGAAGAACTTTGAAATGCATATGTAAATCCAAATTCTTATGTGATAGCAGGGCTGGAAGAGACTTCATTCATTCATTTGTTCACTCATTCATTCAATACATGTTTACTGAGAGATCCTGGTGATGTGGGTTAGGCATATAGATTGGGCAGCACAAGTGAAAAATAGTATCAGCAATAATCTTAGTGAGATTAAGAATGAGAAGATACACAACATTTTGATAAGCATCCTCTGGTACACTATTCAGGTAGAGAACATATTTTCAAGCATTTAGAGACAGAACAGTGGGGCTCACGAGAGGTGAACAGTAGCATTTACTGCTGAGGCTCTAATATTTTTATCCTGTCTAGCCAACTCATTCAGGTACCCAATTTCACAATTAGCTGAATAATTATGTTGCATTTTAAAAATTCATTTCTATATGAGCTTTTCTACTGAATCTGGTAAAACCAAAGTAAAAGAATATATATTTGCATGGATAGAACAATAATCATTTTCTCCTACATGCTTTCTTGGAGATTAGAAACTAAGGATTTTATGCCCCTCTCCCTAATGTGTATCCTAACATAAATTCACCTGTGTAGTAAGACCACTGCATTCCAATGAGAATTCATTCATAAGACTAAAAGCTGAATTGTCTGATACATATGGCCTTGGTGCTCTTTATATTAACATCTACTATTAGAACTGCCAATGACCCAGGACATTATGAAATTTTATGAAATGCCATCAGATGTAACAATAGCTGATAACACTCTCATTGGTCACTAATATAATTAAAATATTATACTCCCATTCACCGACAATAAAAAGTGAAGGAAAGCAATCTCAAAGGCCCAAGAAATCACATGAGTAATTCTGAAGACTATATAAATATCTCTTTTCTCTAGATAACAAATCAGCCCAACGTGAACTTTCTTACAGAAGAAAAATGATAAAATAAAAAAAGATTCCATGAAACGACCTTCCTTTTCTTAATTTTTCAACATAAGGTCAAAAATATCTGAGTTTAAATGAATATAATAAAAAAATATATACATATATATATAATTCTAAAGTTTCCTCAGGGTTTCCTCTGGTATCAAGGTTCACTCTTTGCTTTTCCTTCATTACAAATGCAATTGTACAGCAGTATATGAAAACATAAAAATTTCAGATTTAAGGTGCCTAATAATGAAAAATCTAGCAGTAAAGCCTGTAGCCTGTGGGCTTCATACACTTGTAAATAACCTAGCTCAAAAATCACAATGTAGAAAGAACTGCTAAGGGGAAGACGCTTAGAGGGTTTTGGGGAAACCATAGAAGTAGGCCTCCTTTAGGTCTATGTAGAAGTAGGCCGTTAAAACAAAGTTGAGAAACCATAATATTTTTTGTCAGTTTGCAAGTCTATGTAAAATATACAATCATTACATGTTTGTCCAGTAATTGAAAAACTAATTTCTAAATTCCTCTTTTTCTTTTTGTTGTTCACTTTTCAATCACTCTATGGCTTGTTAGCACTTCTGCTAGAAGACTATATAGAAAGAGTAAAACCGAAATAAATAAATCAATATAGTATTGCTACCAACTAGAAGTGAAGACAGGGAGGTTTCAACAGTGACTTATTTATTATACTGGACTTTCATTTTCCCATGATATTGCTCTTATATGTCAATTAAGTAATTTTAGTCTTTTTCATTTGAGCTGCAATCCATGGGGAATAATGAGATTCATGATATATTTTTTAAAACTAGTTACTTCTTCTTGATATTCCAGTGTCCTGATTTATATATTCCTATTGGAACTAGCCTTTAAAATAATGGGTGGAAGAACTGTAGTACTTGATAATATACATTAAAATATTCATACCAATAGGAGCTTGTCCAAAATGGGACACGGAACCATACAACATCATACTACTATTTCCTTCCATTAAATCTTTTTTAATCCTTAAAAGCCACTATATGCAAATACCCCTGAATTCTGGTAAACTTCAATCAATCCCACTATAACTCACAAAGCATTAAATTTGGAGAGTGTTTTCCGTGTAAAGCAACAGCCTATCAGCTACTCTGTTTTACTTGCAATTGGTAGGTGCCTTTTTACAAATCAAAAGTTGATCACAGACTGATCCCAGCTGTTCTCTGGATGGCACTATGTGGGATTCAAAGGAGTTCTTATAGATTTTTGCCCATAGTCCTGAGGTGGCCTAGCAGGGAAGCGGTTTTCATCATCCACAGGAAGAAAGACTCTGATGGCTAATAAGCACACAAAGTAAGTAGCCCCAGTGAGTCCACAAATGTAAGTGTGAGATCATTCTGACATGGCAGTAGGAATATCTTACTGTGAGATAGGAGAGGTCATGAATGTATGACGTGGGAATGAGGTGTGGCAAGTGAGAAAAAAAGAAAACCTATCCCAGTGGGAGAAATCCACTTGGTATAATGCGTGCTTCACATTCAAAACCTCCTTATCATGGTGCTCTGATTCTCAGTGGTTGTTCATCATTTCTCCTTTCATTTCAACATGAACATGTCTGGATAAAGGTTCATAGCCTCACAAGAGTCAGTGGTTAAGTAGAAATAGTCCATAAATACCATATTTATTCTTTTGTCAGATATGGCATGAAGATACTTATTATTTAGTATTTATGATGCTTTATTTAGACTCTAAGCATGTTTTTTAGGTGCTTAACAATCATTAGCAAGTACATAGTGGACATTTTAAGATCTCCATTACACAGCATAGCATTCATTTAAAATGAAAAAAAAAATTGCCCATTGAAGAGATTACAAGAAACTTCTATACAAAGGAACTTAAAGGCAAGTTCATTTATAAGCAGCCGAAATAAAATTGCTTGCTTTTAGACACTGTCAGGCATAGCAATATGTAGGTGCTTTAACTCCCATTTTCCTTTTATTTGGGTCTTTAAATATTAGAATCCATTACCAATTCCAAAATTAATCAAAGCCTTTAAAAAACTTCAGAAATAAAAGTGGAAACCAGGTTTAAAAAATAGGACAAGGAAAATAATAATTTCTGGGTCGGCCTCAGATGATGTCATCATAGGTTCTAAATGTAATAGCTAGGCAGTGTATACTAACTCTTTCTGCCCATGTGACCTCTAACATCAATTTGGGCAAAACAACCAATATTTCAATAATTTTTTGGCTGAGAAGTGAGATTCAGAAAAAAGATTAGAGAGAGTTTAGAGTGCCACGGATGAAACGATATATGTGTATGTGTGTGTCTGTGTGTGTGTGTGAGAGAGTGAGTGAGTGTATGGGAGCGCGCATGCGCACGCGTGGGGGGCCAAGGGGAGGAGGCATGAAAACTAACTCTTCCAGCACACACCCCTTTTGCTACTACAAGGGCATCCAGCAATCACATTTGCAATAGTAAAAATGCTGAAGGATCCTACAGTATCTTTTCTTCCACAACCATCCCTATCCTCTCTTACAAAGCCCTTTTTGCTTTATTGGTGCCAGGAAATTCTTCAGGGGTTAAAAGGGGAAGTGCAGCCACTACCATTGTTGCAATAAATAAATGAATGAACCAGAACCAACCAGCAATCCATCCCTCGTAAGCAAGTATCTTATTTCCTACAATCACATACATTAGCCAACAACCACATATTAAAAAAAAATTGTGTTTTATCTTTTGATGTGTGTATAGACACACATACATTTTTACAAAAAGCATCACAGTGCCCTGCATGTACATATATCAGATACCTTTAAAATATTTTTTAGCATTATTTCAATGAAAAAGACAAATAGCTTTTAAAAAATTGGCGAGGTTAGCAACTTAATCTTAAAGGCCTCTTATTTTGCACATACAGCATATACAAATACACACACACACACACACAGGTTTTTTTTTCCCATGCTGTAGACAATGCTAAAATATCTGAGATCAGGTTGCTATGCCAACAGATTTTTTTCTAAAATGAATAAAATTATTCGGAGGGAGAAACATTCTTGACTCCTTTCCTCCCATCCATGAAGCCGAGAGAGGCTCAGGGAGGGCGAGAGGCTGCCAGATGGGGAGGAGGGGAAGGAAGGGAAGGTGGGTAGAGGGGTGTTTGCTTACCAAAGATGCTGATTTGATCGTGGCAAAGCGCTCTCTGTTCCGGTAGTGGAGGGCCTGGCTCTGAACTGACTGGGTAGGCCGCGGCTCAGGCCTGGGATCGCCGTGGCCCGCCTCATCCCTTATGAATACATGATCCTGCAGAAATGGATAAAAACAAGGAGAAAGTCCAGCTGTGCTCTTTCCTCGCCGGCTGCCTCTCTCTCACCCCTCTTTCTGCACAAGCACTGCTGTTTGAAATGCATAGTTTAGCTCTCTGCTAGTCCCCGCAGCTCCCACGGTACAAAATGAATAAGCAACACATTGCAGCCTTCAGTTAGGAATGTCAGCTGATCGCTAGTGGGATGCCTTCTGAATCCCTGGCAGGCTTTTTCTTTACCTCCAGAATTACATATATGCAAAAGAAAAAAAGAATAGGAAAAACAAAGCAATGTACAGACTTCTTAGAAGAGTTTGCTTAAAACGCTGTAACCAAATAATTCCTTTAAAAATGTCATGTCCATGTCTAGCAAGGAGGATGCTGGTTGCTTTTAACATAAAAGCGAGCCTCCGCCTCATTCCCTTGAAAGATCTGCTTTCTCAATTTAATTTTATTTGAGATCTTTTCGGTAGGATCATCGTTCTGTCTAGAACCAGTGTAGGCTTGTGCTGAACTGCCTCTCTGTCTTGTGCTGGGAAGATTCGGCAGTCACTGAGGGATCCTGCTTTCCAGTCATGATCGTACACAGTTCTAGCACCTTCTCTCTACAGCTTCTGAAAGGATTTTTTTTTAAGATTTAAAGAGACAGGCATACAATTTTAACCAAATGATACTTTCACAAATTCTTCCTCAACTTAGTCTTGGTATGGTCACCAGAGTGAATAAAGCTGGAATTTAATGTCCTTGATGAATTAATAAAGCCTTTGGTTCTTGATAGGCAAAGATGATTTAGTTTCATTATAATGCCCAGTGAAAAATAACATTCCCTGGAATGATAATAATGGATGTTTCTTAAATGCAGCTGAAATGACTTTTAAAGGGGAAAATGCTTTCAAAGGGTGATGTTTTTCTTTACAAAAGATGGAGTGGTCAGTCAGTAAGTAGCTCTAATCCTTCAGGAGAAAAAGATACCATAAAAATTAATGGCTCAAAAACATGTACAACCATGGGGGATTTTTAAATAGTACATGTTTAGGAAGGGGAAGGAGAAATTAATTGCCTTGTTGCCTTAGGGTTTTCAGACAAACCATTTGTGAGAGTCAGTTTTGCATTTTGTCCATGACTAATTGAAACATTTTATAATTGCTCTTTCCTTCATCAGAAAACAAAATTAAAGAGGTTTAGAAGGTACAACATTTTATTATACAGTCTAAAATTTTAAAAAGTCAAAACATATGTTCCTTGAGGGAAATTAAATTTTACACCCTATTTTTTAAGTAAAAGCCAAGAGCCAAAATTAAATTGATCACTGAGATGATTTTCTTTTTCCTTTTAGAATCCTTCAGAACGTTGGGAAGGTATGTACCATTACATCTATATTTAGAGTTTTTTTTAAATTTACTATTTGTGATCTGTTTTGTTTTCAAATAATAGAGAGATCTTTAAAGCCATTGAGGACATACATATCAAATGCAAGGGATGTTCTACCACTCTGTGGTCCAATAAGATAGCCATTATCCATATGGATATTAAAATTAAATAAAATGTAAAATTCAGGCCCTAAGTCACACCAGCTATGTTTTAAGGTAGCTACTGACTATGGTTACCATATTGAACAATTGCAGATATAGATCATTTCCATCACTACAGAAAGTTCTATTAGTGTTACAGGTTAAAAATGTATCTCAACCCATATTTTTGAAATTTATAAAATAAATACTTGACAGATCAATAAAAATTTTTCTACATTATTTCCTGGGAAATCTAAACTCATTTCACAGGGCAAAGAGAGATTTGGTGTGAACGGGAATTTATGTACTAGGTTTATGGTTCTAGAGACAAAGGCATCGGGATCGACTACTATTCACATTGCTGAATATTTATTAACAAATTACATTTATAAGTTTCTAAATGCCAGAAATCAAAAGACATAGACAAAGTGCAGACTTACCAAGTCAAAGTTTTGGTGAGTAACAGTTAGCTAACACTAAGTGTATTGACTGAAAGTGACATCTCAAATGATATGGGAACAGCTAAGTTTCAAATTGAAATAACTTGATTTACAAAGATAACCAGTAACACTAGAATCCATACCATTCACATAACAGAATAAAATAAAACATATTCATGTGCAAATATGTATAATTTTAGTATTATTAGTTTGTTTTTTCTCAGATAAAAATTAACACTTGTGGGTTAGGATCCTGTTTATCAAATCAAAAGTCACATTATACTTTCTAAGATTTTAAGCTCAATGATATTGGAATACACTGTTAAAGTTAAAACTTGAAATTATAGTGACTTTAGCCGACACATCATTCATTAAATGACCCGCTAAGGTGTATTTTAAAAATAATGCTATTTTAAAAGTTTGTCTGGAGAAGAGGTGCAAATTTTTAATCTACTTTAAATACAGTAAATAATGCTAACAGTGTAATTCTTTGCTTCACTCTAAAATTCTTTTTTTATAAAAGAATTCTTAGTTTTCCATAGCAGCTTCATAACAGAAATCACCAACACTAAAAGTCTTTGAATATTATGCCAGAGACCACAAAATGGGACAAATTTTAGTCTGACAGTGGATATCCATGGGGAAATAAACTTTAAAATATTCAATTTCATTGCATACAACAAGTTCAAAACTCCAAAGACAACTTAGACTATGAAGCAATTTTAAAATGAGGGGACTGTGACTTGAGAAGTACAACAAATTCAACCATCAACTTTACTGGGTGTTCTTTCTGTTCATTATCCTGCTCACTCAAGTAGCAGTCCCTTTGAAAATGAACACTGTAGCTGGCTCCCACACTTTCTGAACTGAACAATTTCAAGATTAATAATGGAAAGGGTCAATTTGATATTTTATGCAGATAGGCACTGACGCAGGTTATTTACAAATGATGAGAGACCAACATCTTCTTTGATGTTCAAGAGTTTTAGAAGATTAAGAAGAAATATCATGTTCTACTTTACCAAGGCAAAATATACTACTTGTTTATAATTTATCTTTAAAACATTATCATCCAGGAACAAACAAAATAGCTCCTTGAAACACTAATATGATTGGGGACCAGTTTTAAGTAAATCTATGTTAATCTTCTAAGTGTTTAATGTTTTCATTGTAAAAAAAAAACCAGAATAAAAAAATGAAGCTGTTGTAATGTTTGTTCAGAATCTTTAGTAAAAATAAAAACTTTCATATAATTTGATGAAGTATGTGAAATATGAAACACAAACTTTACTATTATACCCTGGACAAGGGGCTTTGCTTTTATTTAGAAGTTTTTCCTTATGTGTTTGACTACTAGGCTTCTGAAATAAAGATTCATGATGTAGTCACTTGTTTAGAGTGTCTAGCTCAACTTGAAATTAATACTGGAAACCATTCCTCTGGATGCTGTTCTGTCTTCAGTATACCTTTATCACACTACTTATCATACTTGTCTGTCTGTGCATGAGGTGAGCTTTCTGAAGGTAGAGTAAATGTTCTGTCAGTCTCCCTAGCACCTAAGCACAGTGCTTGATATCAAGTAGGCATTCAGTAAATGTTTGCTGAATAAATAAGCTCAAGAGTATAGGTTGGAGGAAATTTTGAGAAAATGACATTTTCTTCTATATTATTTAACAGAATTTAAATTTGTATTTCATAAAAACCTGCCACTCTGTACTCTAAGAAAGTCGTAAAACAGTGACACACACTACAAGCACACCTTCGCATGGGGGAGGGAGGGAATCTAAAAATGGCTTTTATCCAGTGATGAGGAGCCTTTTTATAGACTCCCACATTTTTTCACGCTGTGGAGAAGGGATCAGCAAATGCACCATCTCTTTTGTTTTGTTCATTTCAAAATTATTAAATTATTGCACAAGCAGTTGTAGCTATGAAAAGTTGGGGCTAGAGGAAGAGAAGGTGGAAAAGGATATTTTAACCTGGAAAGATAGCTATTAAGGAGAAAAAAAAGACTAGCAGAGTGCTGAGAATAAAGATGTTACTACAGAAAGGTGGTTTGTATGACTGTTCTGTTTAAGAAACATTACCTTCATGTGTTAATTTACTTTTACTTTGCCAAATGTGAGTTGAAGAGTCAAAAAAACCGCCCATCTCTTCAGCAAAAATAATAGGAAAGGGCACTGAAGCAAGTGAAAATTAAACTAGAACATCCTATCCCCTCAAGGACATTTTTTTCTCCCACAAAAAATGGTGAAAGCTGTTCTTTTTTAAAAGATGGGGGAAAAAATAGCAATGACTAATAGAAAGGGCCAAGCTTTAGGGGTTACAATAGACTTATTATTTTAAAAATAATGTCTAAAAGGGGGCCATCATAACTAGATAGGCATACTAAATTAAAAACTGATTAATTAACAAATACTTTTAATATATTAAAGTCTTATGATCTATATTAATAGAAGGCAGCAGCAAAGAAATATAATTGATTTTAGACTTAATAAAATAAAAGTATTCCTTTTAATTGACAAATTAAAAATGTAGACTTTGTTGCTTAGGATGATATTAAAATCTGTTTGCTATTGCTATCTACACAATGATTTTAAGGAATGGGTTGGGGACTCAGAAGCAGGGCTAGGTGACAGCAAAAAAAAAGGAATCTAGATGAAGAGTTTGCCCTGGAGTCACTTGTGAATAATCAAGAATTGAGGTGTATAGTTGTGCCTTATAAATGTTCACCTTGATTTTAGCATACAAAATATTTACTGAGTGCTTACTATGTGACAGACACTGTGCTAGGTGGAAGGTGAAGAGAGATGTCCTTGAGGAGATAATAGTCTAGGATACAGTGATATTCTTGTTATTGGAAAGAGCGGGTGGTAACACTAGCAAGGGAAAAGAAAAAAGTACTGTAAGTTTATTTTGTCAGAATATACTTTTAGACTTACCAAATTATTCTTGCTTAAAAAGATTAGATTAGGATCCCTTCAGGACCTGGGAAAGACCAGAACAGAGGCAAAGACTGGAGCAAAAGAAGTAACCTGAAATCCTGATGTCAAAAGAAATTTTTTAGTGTCCCACTTTACATTTTTGGGGCTTGGATCTGTGATAGAACCGTCCTGCTAAAATCAGGGCAACTTTATTCTGGATGCAGAACAGTTAATTGCAAGTCGTGCTCTTGCTAGTTGCACAAGGACTTTAAAAGTAAGTTTACTTCCAATATTAATGATCATCTGTTTCATATCTATGATTTAACTAATTTAGATATGTCTGCTTGATTATAATAATCAAGGGGGACAGAATATTGCCCACTTTTATTCTTATATTTTGGTATGTATTAAGCATGCTCTTGTTGTCTAGAGTATTACTGGAGAACTCTATTCATGTAAGCCTTTCAAACCATAAAGATAATACTTGAGATTATTTAACCTTTTCAATCCATTATGTTCAACAAACCAAAAGAGAATGATGTTTAGTATCTGGCAATTAATTCTCTGTATTTTTGTTTGTTTGTTCATTTGTCATTCCATAATTATTTACTGAGTGCCTATGTTATGCCAGGTACTGTGATGGGTGTTAAGATACAGCACAGAACAAGGCAGGCATAGTTTTTGCCCTAATGAAACTTACATCCTACTCGTGAAATAATAAACAAATACATAATTTAATTTTAGATAGTGGCAAGTATTAATAAAAAAATAGGATGAGATAATAAGTAGAACATTGTTTATAATACAATTTAATGTTTTGTAGGTTTTTCTAAGATTCTGGACATGAACTCATACAAAACTGGTAAATACTTTACAAAACAATATTGATAGTGTTCTAAAATAATCATTGTGGTCACAAATTGTGACAGACTCAGAAACACATTGCCCATATCTCCCTTTGAGGAAAGACTTGGTGCTGGCAATCATCTTTGGCTGTCAGTTCTTTTAGGGATGGCCTCATATTCAGTGACTGATCTGGGGGAAAGCGGTTGGTAACAAGGCCAAGCCATCTGGGCTCAGTGTGGACAACTCTGAAGGACCATTTTAGCTCCAGAGCTCCTTGAAGGGTTGGTTAAGGCTGCCGTTAGGTCTGCATCTCACTTCAGCTTTGCCTTCGGCCAAGCACTGCTTCCTTTTCTTCCCTTCCACAGGTGTTGATTCCAAAGGAAACTCGTAGTAAAAACAAAACAGAATTGCTGTGCTCAACTGTCTCAGCTCTGTTCCTAGAGAATCCAACCTGCGAAATAAATGTTACCTGTACCTACATGTAATCGGTGTAGCTGCCATCCCATCTGAATGGAGAAGAAGGGACTGATCAGGGCAGTGACCTTTAGAAGAACCCCCATTTTCAATTGGAATACAAATATATAATGTAAGAGACAAAAGCAGACTTTGTCCTGAGTGAGGTGTGGATGAAGCTTGCTCCTGAGACACCTCTTTACAAAACAGCTCAAAAGTTACACTAGAGATTTGCTTCTTTCAAGATTATAGAAATAGAATTTTAAATTAAGGGATTTAAATTAAGAGATCTCTAAGACCATTACAGAACAACTCCTAACTTTGCAAATGGAGAAAGTGAGGCCCAGAGAAGTTTGTGACTTGTCCAAAGTAAAATAAAGCTAACAGTGGCAGACAGAACTCGTTTCCTCATTCCCACAGTCAACTATACAAAATTTCCTATTGAGAGTTTAAGATACTATTTCATTTATGTTCCCAAGTGGAAAACTTTTAGGAATTCAAGTAAACTAACAAATATAAAGTTTCTTAATTTTTTATTTCTACTGTGTTTAAAGATGACATTTTAAAGCTTGGGTATCAGACTAAATGGGTTTCATGAAGAGATACCATATTTAACAGTAAGTTTTCATATATAACATATTCTATTTTATAGCCTTATATTTTCCCTATATGCACATAAAATTACCTTCATAAGGGGGTAGTGTAATCACCATAATATTTCTCATTTAATTGTAGATTAAAGATATCAAAATAAACAAAAAAAAATCTAAAAAAAATTACCTTCATAACCTTAAGGTAATTTTAGTGTAATTCTTAGTGGTACAGTTTAGTGTTATTATATATAGTGTTGTGCAACTATCACCACCATCCATCCCCATAACTCTTTTCATGTTGTAAAATGAAACTCTATATCAGTTAAACAATAACTCCTCATTTCACCCCCCTCCCCAGCCCCTGATAATCAACCACCATTCTACTTTCTGTTTTACGATTTTGACTACTCTAGTACCTCCTGTAAGTGGAACCACACAGTATTTGACATTTTTATGACTGGTTTGTTTTACTAAGCATAATGTCCTCCAGGTTCTTCCATGTCATACCATATTGCAGAATTTCCTTCCTTTTTAAGGCAGAATAATATTCCACTGTATGTATATACCACATTTCCTTATCCATTCTACGGTCAATGGACACTTGGATTGTTTCCACATTTTAGCTATTGTGAATAATGCTGCTACAAACAGGTGTACAAATATTTCTTTGAGACCCTGCTTTCAATTCTCTTGGGTATACACCCAGAAGTGGAACTGCAAAATTATGTGGTAATTCTATTTTTAATATTCTAAGAAAATGCCACACTGCTTTCTTCTACTTTATGTTCTCATCAACATTTTGTACAAGGGTACCAATTTGTCTACATCTCACCAACAGTTTTGTTTTGTTTTGATAGTAGCCATCCTAATGGGCATGAAGTGGCATATCACTGTAGTTTTGATTTGCATTTCACTAATGATTAGTGATATTGAGCATCTTTTCACGTGCTTATTGGTTACTTGTATACCTTTAGAGAAATATCTATTCAAGTCTTTAATATATTTTTGATTTGGGTTGTTTCTTTTTTGGTTGTTGATTCTTAGGAGTTCTCTGAATATTTTTGGATATTAATCCATTATTAGATATGCAAATATCTTATATGCAATACTAGATATGTAAAAGTTTAGATATGTATGTATGATCTGAAAATATTTTTTCCCATTCTGTGGGTATACTCTCTTGATATTTTTAATAGTTTGTTTTTATTTTAAAGTTAACCAATTTAAAGTTTTATTTATAAATATTTTTCAATATCTTCCATTGCATTTCCTCTATATATTACATAATAACATAGAAATATATCACATAACTAAGTTCTTCCTGAAAAACATTTTATTTTTTTGTGGATCAAGCAGAGCTACCTTCTATTTTGGAATATAAATTAACATCTATTCTTTTTTTTATAGTTTATTTTGGTATCATTAATCTACAATTACATGTGCAATATTATGGTGATTAAACTACCCCCTTCATCAGGTCCCCCCCACCAACCCTATTACAGTCACTGTCCATCAGCATAGTGAGATGCTATAGAGTCACTACTTGTCTTCTCTGAGTTGTACAGCCCTCCCCGTGCCCCCCCAACAGTGTATCTGCCAACTGTAATGTCCCTTTTTCCCCCTTGTTCCTCCTTTCCCACCCATCCTCCCCAGTCCCTTTCCCTTTGGTAACTATTAGTCCGTTCTTGGGTTCTGTGAGTCTGCTGCTGTTTTGTTCCTTCAGTTTTTTCTTTGTTCTTATGCTCCACAAATGAGGGAAATCATTTGGTACTTGTCTTTCTCTGTCTGGCTTATTTCACTGAGCATAATACCCTCTAGCTCCATCCATGTTGTAAATGGTAGGATTTGTTTTCTTCTTATGGCTGAATAATATTCCATTGTGTATATGTACCACATCTTCTTTATCCATTCATCTACTGATGGACACATAGGTTGCTTCCATTTCTTAGATATTGTATATAGTGCTGCGATAAACACAGGGGTGCATATGTCTTTTTCAAACTGCGCTGCTGCATTCTTAGGGTAAATTCCTAGGAGTGGGATTCTTAGGTCAAATGGTATTTCTATTTTGAGTTTTTTGAGAAACCTCCATACTGCTTTCCACAATGGTTGAACTAATTTGCATTCCCACCAGCAGTGTAGGAGTGTTCCCTTTTCTCCACATCCTTGCTGACATTTGTTGTTGTTTGTGTTTTGGATGTTGGCAATTCTCACTGGTGTGAGGTGATATCTCATTGTGGTTTTAATCTGCATTTCTCTGATGATTAGTGATGTGGAGCATCTTTTCACATGCCTGTTGGCCATCTGAGTTTGCCCATTTCTTAATTGGATTATTTACTTTATGTTTGTTGAGGTGCGTGAGTTCTTTATATATTTTGGATGTGAACCCCTTATCTGATACATCATTTATGAATATATTCTACCATACTGTAGGATGTCTTTTTGTTCTATTGATGGTGTCCTTTGCTGTACAGAAGCTTTTCAGCTTGATATAGTCCCACTTGTTCATTTTTGCTTTTGTTTCCCTTGCTCGGGGAGGTATGTTCATAAAGAAGTCACTCATGTTTATGTCCAAGAAATTTTTGCCTATGTTTTTTTCTAAGAGTTTTATGGTTTCATGACTTACATTCAGGTCTTTGATCCACCTTGAGTTTACCTTTGTGTATGGGGCTAGACAGTAGTCCAGTTTCATTCTCTTACATGTAGCTGTCCAGTTTTTCCAACACTAGCTGCTGAAGAGGCTGCCATCTCCCCATTGTATATCCAAGGCACTTTTATCAAATATTAATTGACTGTATATGTTTGGGTTAATGTTTGGATTTTCTATTCTGTTCCACTGGTCTGTGGGTCTGTTTTTGTGCCAATACCAAATTGTCTTGATTACTGTGGCTTTGTAGAAGAGCTTGAAGTCAGGGAGCGTAATTCCCCCTGTTTTATTCCTCCTTCTCAGGATTGCTTTGGCTACTTGGGGTCTTTTGTGGTTCCATATGAATTTTAGAATTATTTGTTCGAGTTCATTGAAGAAAGGTGTTGGTAGTTTGATAGGGATTGTGTTGAATCTGTATATTGCTTTAGGTAGTATAGCAATTTTGACAATATTTATTCTTCCTAGCCAAGAGCATGGGATGAACTTCCATTTGTTAGTGTCCTCTTTAATTTCTCTTAGGAGGGTCTTGTAGTTTTCAGAGTACAGGTCTTTAACTTCCTTCGTTAGGTTTGTCCATTTCTTCTATGTTTTCCAGCTTGTTAGCATATAGATTCTCATAATATTCTCTTATAATTCTTTGTATTTGTGTGGGGTCTGTCGTTATTTCTCCTTTCTCATTTCTGATTCTGTTTATGTGTGTAGATGATCTTTTTCTCTTAATAAGTCTGGCTAGGGGTTTATCTGTTTTGTTTATTTTTTCAAAAAACCAGCTCTTGGTTTCATTGATTTTTTTCTATTGTTTTATTCTTCTCAATTTTATTTATTTCTTCTCTGATCTTTATTATTTCCCTCCTTTTGGTGACTTTGGGTCTCATTTGTCCTTCTTTTTCCAATTTCAGTAATTCTGTCTTTAGACTATTCATTTGGGAATGTTCTTCCTTCTTTAAATAGGCCTGGATTGCAATATCCTTTCCTCTTAGAACTGCCTTTGCTGTGTCCCACAGAAGTGTGGCTTTATGTTGTTGTTGTCATTAGTCTCCATATATTCTTTGATTTCTGTTTTGATTTGGTTTTTAACCCATTGATTAATTACAAGAATGTTGTTAACTCTCCATGAATTTGTGAGCCTTTTTGATTTCTTTCTAAAATTTATTTCTAGTTTTACACCTTGGTGATCTGAGAAGTTGGTTGGTAGGATTTCAATATTTTTGACTTTACTGAGGTTCTTTTTGTGGCTTAGTATGTGGTCTATTCTGGAAATGTTCCATGTGCACTTGAGAAGAATGTGTATCCTGTTGCTTTTGAGTGTAGAGTTCTGTAGATGTCTGTTAGGTCCATCTGTTCTAGTGTGTTGTTCAGTGCCTCTGTGTCTTTACTTATTTTCTGTCTGGTTGATCTGTCCTTTGGAGTGAGTGGTGTGTTGAAGTCACCTAAAATGAATGCATTGCTTTCTATTTCCTCCTTTAATTCTGTTAGTACTTGTTTCACATATGCCGGCGCTCCCGTATTGGGTGCATATATATTTATAATTGTTATATCCTCTTGTTGGATTGACCCCTTTATCATTATGTAATGTCCTTCTTTATCTCTTGCTACTTTCTTCATTTTGTAATCTATTTTGTCTGATACAAGTACTGCAACACCTGCTTTTTTCTCTTTGTTGTTTGCATGAAATATCTTTTTCCATCCCTTCACTTTTAGTCTGTGTATATCTTTGGATTTGAGGTGAGTTTCTTGTAGGCAGCATATAGATGGGTCTTGCTTTTTTATCCATTCTGTTACTCTGTGTCTTTTGATTGGTGCATTCAGTCCATTTACATTTAGGGTGATTATTGATAGGTATGTACTTATTGCCATTGCTGGCTTTAGATTCGTGGTTACCAAGGGTTCAAGGGTTGCTTCTTTACTATCTAACAATCTAACTTAACTTTCTTGTTAAGTTATTGTAAACACAATCTGATGTTTCTTTATTTCTCTCCCTTCTTATTCTTCCTCCTCCATTCTTTATATACTAGGTATTTTATTCTTTGCCTTTAGTTAGTGTTTGGATGGTCTGCTTTCTTTGCTATGATTTTATTTTCTCTGGTGACAGCTTTTTAGCCTTAGAAGTGCTTCCCTCTAGAGCAGTTCCTTTAAGATGTCCTGTAGAGGTGGTTTATGGGAGGGAAATTCTCTCAGCTTTCGCTTGTCTGGAAATTGTTTAATCCCTCCATCATATTTAAGTGATAATCGTGCTTGATACCATATTCTTGGTTCGAGGCCCTTCTGTTTCATTACATTAAATATATCATGCCATTCTCTTCTGGCCTGTAAGGTTGCTGTTGAGAAGTCTGATGATAGTCTGATGGGTTTTCCTTTGTAGGTGATCTTTTTTCTCTCTCTAGCTGCCTTTAATACTCTGTCCTTATCTTTGATCTTTGCCATTTTAATTATTATGTGTCTTGGTGTTGTCTTCCTTGGGTCTTTTGTGTTGGGAGACCTGTGGGCTTCCGTGGACTGAGAGACTATTTCCTTCCCCAGCCTGGGGAAGTTTTCAGCAATTATTCCTTGAAAGACACTTTCTATCCCTTTTTCTCTCTCTTCTTCCTCTGGTACTCCTATAATGCGAATATTGTTCCGTTTGGATTGGTCACACAGTTCTCTTAATATTCTTTCATTCCTAGAGATCCTTTTAGCTCTTTCTGCCTCAGGTGCTCTGTATTCCTGTTCTCTGATTTCTATTCCATTAATAGCCTCTTGCATCTCGTCCAGTCTGCTGCTAAGCCCGTTGATGGCTTGTCTCATTTCTACATTGTCTTTCCTTACTTCCCTCACTTCCTCCGTCAGTTCTTGCGTATTTCTCTGTAGATCCATTAGCATGGTTATGACTTTTATACTGAATTATTTTTCAGGAAGATTGTGCATTTCCATCCCTTCAGTCTCCCTCTCTGGTGTTGTCTGGGCTTGGTGAGCTTGTTCTGTACCACATTCCTCTGTCTTTTCATGGTGATAGAAGTGGTCGCTGGTAGGTGCCACGTATGTCAGCTGGGCTCTTTAAGACTTAAAAAAAAAACCCCAAAACAAACAAAGAAAAGAAGGAAGAGAAAGAAAGAGAAAAAGAAAGAAAGAAAAGAAAAGAAAAAAAAAATGCCCACCGAGAGTAGATTCTGTAAGGATGCTGTAGGTGGCACTGTTGCTCCACTATTCCGCAGCTATGGCCACGCAGCTCCACAGGGGCATTTGTAGCTCTGGCTGGGGCGGGAACGAATGGGAGGCTGTTGTTGTCTATGTGAAGTTTCAGTGCGGCTACTTTTTCCAGTCGCCAGCCAAGGGGTCCGAAATTCCTCAGGACTCCCAGCCTGCTGGGCTGAGTGTGCTGGGACGATTGTATTCCTCCATTGGGCCCCTGACTCTTTAAGACCGCCAAAAAAAAGCATGCGCTTTTCTTTTGTCCCGGGGAGCCTCCTGCAAGGACCCAGGCGTGTTCCCAGCTCAAAACCTGCACCTTCTGACTCTCTAATATCTGATACACCGCGCGATGTGTGTCAGCGCTCCCAGTGCAGGTCACCAGGGCTGGTTATTTCGCGGGCCTGTACTTCCACTTCCTCCCAGCTCTGAATCCTCTCCTCCCACTGGTGCGCTGGGGTGGGGTAGTGCTCAGGTCCCACCAGGTCGCGGCTCCGTATCTTACCCGCCTCGCAGGGTGTCGAGTCCTCTCAGGTGCAGATGCAGGCTGTGTGCTGTCCTGTATATTCTGGTCTCTCTTTTAGGAATGTTGTATTTGCTGTATTTTCATAGATATATATGGTTTTGGGAGGAGATATCCCCCACCCTGCTCACGCTGCCATCTTCCCGGAACTCAATTAACATCTATACTTAAGTGATTACACCAAGGAGAAAAAAGTACTGAAAGACCCATATTATCACAAGACAAGCTCTATACCAGCACACCAAAATTAAAAATAAAATCCCCGATGGGTTCAAGAGCGGGTCATCTTTCTTATTGATTATGACAGTAGTTTTTCTTCTAATTCTGGTGCCCCTTTGAGAGGTCCTGGAGTAACAAGATCCAATTGCATTCCTATTGTTTTGCTCCCTATACCCATAGAGTCCCTGAGGTAATAGAAAGGAATGAGCCAGATATGTCAGCATCCATGATAGATCCTTCAAAAAAGAGAGCCCAGCAAAACTTTCTTTACTACTCTTCAAGTAGATGATCACTTGCCCAGGTTCTAAAAGGCCAGCTGGCAATGCAGAATTCTTAGCAGATTTCTGCATCTGTGTAACATCATTCCTTTCTTCAAAATGCTTTCATGGCTTTCTGATGATCTGGATCTTTGCTGTCTCTCTGGTCTCCATCCATTCTCCACAGAGCTCGTCAAGCTCTAACCTCCCTGACCTTTACTCTCTTCCTTGAACATACAGAGTTCTTTTTGTCTCAGGGCCTTTGCACTTGTTTTCTCACTCACCCCCATCTCTTACACCAAGTTAGCTCACTTCTACTTGTCTTTGAAGTTTTAGCTTAAATGTCACTTCATCGGGTAGGCTTCTATTATTCCCTGCTAGATTAAATACTCCTTTACCCAGAACAAAAGTTTCATAATTACATGATATGGCTATTTGTATGATTATGTGCTTAATTTCCTCCACAGATAATAAGCACCATGTCTGCTTTATTTCCTCTGTATGCATGGGGCCTACCATAGTTCTCGGCACAGAGTAAAAGTCCCCACCAATTTTTGCTGAATAAATGAATAAGTTAATCAGATAGAAAAATAAATGTATATCTCTCCACTGTTCATGACTGGGGACCAGTGTATTTTCTTCTGCCCTTTATCCTTCCTTACCTGTTCAATTTCCTTTTCTTCCCAAGGAAAATGCACAACCAACAGAAGTCTAAGTGAAAAAAATTCTTAAACATGCTCTCTTACTGGCATTAGAATGTGATCACTGTCATTTACTAAAATAAGTATATATACACCTCACATATATCTAATAAGGAAAAATTATAAGGGGTTATTCTCTATAATTCCACATTATAGAGCTCCACATGGGCTGCTTATCTAAGGTCTCAAAACACATTTGGAAGTTCCTCCAAAGAATTATTGATAATTCTATAAAATAGTTGTCTTAAAGAAATTTTGAAAGAAATTTAAATATTTTTTTTGTGAAGTATTTCAACTTATGGACCATGATCAGCTTGTACAAAATAAGGCTGCTTAATTGGAAAAATAAAGTCAAAATAAAAAAACAATCTTTCATTCAGAATTAGAATATTTAAGCTGACAGAGCTAGTCTTAGAATCAGAAAAAAATAAATTCAAGAACAACAGAAAAGAGTAGAAACTGTTTCTAAAACAAATAGTATCTTAATAATATACATTAAGAAACATACTTCTGTAAGACCATACTTCCAAAAGGCACAACCAATGGGTTTACTCAGGAAGCTTTTAAGGTCTACAGTTTTAAGGTTATTGGTTTATAGAACTTATCAGTTTCTTTGACTTGGAGATTTATGGATTTATTTACTGGATGGTGGTAGACATCAGAGTCACAAGAGAGGAAGATGAAGAAATAGGCACAGATCTAGCTTTCATAGTCTTCTGTTATCTTTTTAAATAAGAGAACTATTGAGTGCTAGGTTTAGTCCCATATTTCAGTTCTAAGAAGGTAACTAAAATATCTGGATGCTCTGTGACCCAAGTGGGCTTCTCTATGAATGACAAAGCCTGTGAAGGGTACTATGAAACCTACCTTCTTGGGCACAACAGAGGAACTGGAATTTACTGTGCTTTCATCATCGTGCATCATGACAACGTCAGAGCTGCTCTCATCCATGACTTCTTGCATGCTGTTCACACTGCTGCTCTGGCTGCCTGTGCTCACAGACATGCTGGGGATGGAATGGTTGCTGTCCAGGCTGTCCATTTCCCTGCTCAGGCTGGTTCCATGTTCGCTGTCCTATGAAAACGGGGCACTGGGGTTAAAAGAAATGACTGGAGATAAAGTGCCAATCCATTGACTAAGCTATTAAGCACACTCGATTTTGCAGTGCCAAGTTGCTTTTCTGCCAAATCTGCAAAGATAAACTTTTTATGTAGTGATTCCACTACACCCCCACCATTTTCAGACATCACAAATTCACTTCTACGTCTTCCTAAGGGGCCGTTCTGGACATGAGTCATAAGATTCCAAATGCTGCTATCCTAGGGCTTTCCTCATCATATGCAACTATCATATCATTGTATTGCTTAAAACAGAATCAGGCCAAATTTGTAAGAGGCCTTGAGGAACATCAAGCTGGTAGGTAAAGATTGTAGGCAACTGAACAGGTGACCTCTAGGATATCTGCAAATACGGCAGTGGTCACTTGAAACTAAAATGGACTGAAAAGAGTTTTCAGGGTTTTGACAAGCAATATGCTTCTTTGCAAATCATTATTGAGTAACTGCATATCGAAGCAAGGATATTAATTCTACTGTCCTGGACAAGTAATTAAATTCTGCCTCACTCCAGAAATTTTTATCAAGCTTACTTCTTAGTCTTATTAAATATATCTGTCAAATAATACTGGTATTTGTCACTACTAGTCCATAGATTACTATTTAAGAAGTAGTAAAATAATCAGAACATATAATTCATGCATCACAGTGGTATATCTTTTGATATAAATTAAATAATATAATTAAAGCACTTAGCTCAAATAAACTATTTTCAAAGAACCATACTTTACATATACAACTTTAATGTACTGTTACTTAGCCATGGCAGTATCAGGAATCACTGGCATAGGTAACTTGGGTAATTTTAAATGGTAGATATTACATTATGTTTTTAATATTTATTTTTCAAATTAAAGGGGATGATATGTATATATATACAATCAAGACATTTTATAATCCAACCCAGTTTTCTGAATTTCATTTTTATAGCTACTGACAAAATTATTTTGTTTCACTTTCTTTTATATTCAAAAGGTAAAATAAATCAATTCTTTACTGCTTTCCTCTTTTTTATCTAGTTTTTGAGGAATAGGAACCCGTTCTTTTGCTCTAATACTCTTGCTCCTGTTATGCACCTCCTGACATTCTACTTCTTTACCTACATCCTCTATCTTCAATGCCTCTGCCCTGGTGGCTTCCCTCTGCATGTATACATGAAGAGGCCTGTTCCATATTCATGTACCATCCTACATAATGCACTTTGTCACTTTTCCTTCTTAGCTAAACTTATGACTCTTAAAATAATCAGCTTTTGTTGTCTTTACTTTCTCACTTCCCATTTACTCTACAACCCACAGGAATGTACTAATCATCCTAACTATTCCTGTAAAACTGCTTTTACAAAGGTAATCAAGAATGCCCTATTTGTAAAATCCAGTTAACATTTCTCTTTTGGTCTTTGTCTAACTTGACTGTCTCTGTGGCATCTGACGATATTGACTTGCTCTCTTCTTGAAGTTGTTCACTCAACATCTGTGATGACTTTATCTCCTAGGCCTTCCTTTTCTTATATGGGATGGCCCTCTTCTCATTCTACATTCAACTTCTTGAATCATTATCATTTCAAGGCTCTTGACTCCCAACCAACTTCCCTGTACCCAGACCGCTTTCCTATGTTCTGGGTTTGTATATTTCCCAACCAACTGCTAGTCATCAGCATTCAAGTGTCCCAATGGTCATTACTCTTGCCTCAACCAATCCTTCTTAAGTTATTTGAATGAGAAACCAGGAAGTCATCTTTCCTTTGAAAACTCTGCCTCTACTATCTCGGTAGCATATGATGGCAGGACCTTAAACTCAGTAGGTACACCAAACTGAAATCATCCCACAGCTACTCTTTCTCCTTGTTTATTTTTTTCTCTTTTCTTGGTATTGACATAATCTAGTTACCCAGGTGCCAATGCTCAGTTACCTTAAACCCCTCCTCATCTGTCACCTTCCATGAGAAGCACTGTATTATCAAATCTGCCTCTATGGCGATTCTCAGAAGTATTCCTCCTTCCCCCACTCCCATTGACATTGCCCTTATTACCTCTTGCATGGACATTATCCAGAATGTCACACATTCAAATCCACCTTACACTCTGTTGCCAGGATAATCTTTCAAAAGCACAGTACTTACCTCAGTCTAAAATACCCTCTGCCTCTCTGTCAAAACCCACATTATGTCCTCCAAACAAACTTCACTATTTCTCACTTATTTTCTCCACACTATGGACCCCTGTATGCACTATGCTCTACAGCATTTTTAATATTTTTGCCTTACTATAACAGTTATTTTATGAATGTCTCTTCTACAACTCTGTATGTATATTAAGGAAGATAGCATCAATTACATCTTTATACACAACAGTGTTTTTCATAGTGCCCAGTTCAGAACTTTCTCACAGAGTAGGCATTCTAACTCTACAAGTGTCTGCTGAAATAAATAAAACCTACTTCTTCATCCTCCTGTGACTCATTAAGGGGTCCATTTCGTGTCTCTTGGAAAAGGATTTTTTTCATTTTTCGGTACTGTAGGTTATCTAGCTCACGAACAGCATCTTTTGTCCTCTGTATGAGGTCAATTAGGACACGTAGTGGCCGGTCTCGGCGAACAAAGTCATGCTGATTGAGAGAGGAGGAAAAACAGAAACCAATTATGAGGAAACCATATTTTTAGGTTCAAGATTAGAGATAAAAGTAAATAGACATAAAATGGTTCTATGGATTTTGCAGAAATAACAAGATTCGATTTTCATTTCATGTAGCCTCTCATCTTGGATAAATCTTATAATGAGATAACTATGCTTTTTTCTTCTTCCTTAAGCCCCATTTTGTGGATGCTATCCTAGAGTTTACTTGGGAATTCTTGAGGTTTACTTTATCATATGGGTAGTAACAATGACTGGAACCTTAAACAGAGCTGAGAGACTTTTAACTTTCAAATAATCTGAAACTATATAATAAGCAAAAGCCACAGAGACTATAGAATATTCTTGTTACAATCTGCCTCAATCCTCTTCCCCACCCTACACTACCCTTTTAAAAAGAGACTTGTGTATATTTCACTTTCTGTCTCTGTGGTAGTATGTTGTTTATGCTTGAAATTATGGCAGCTTAAATTTATCCAGAGATCAGAATTCTGGCAACTTCATATTCCCTTTACAGAGCTGTATAACCAGAAAAAAAGACAAAAGGGCCTCTCAGGAGTGAAAACAGACACCCCAAAGTCCATAAGCTTTCCTTGGTATAAATGTCATCACTTGAAATTTTATCAATGATCTTTAACACATATTCTGTTCTCTTGGTTTCTCAGCCTATAGAAGTTTAGAAAGAAGGAATAAAAGTGGGAGAATAAAGGGTTGAGAACTGTTAAAGTTAGGGTTATTTGTTGTAAAAAGAACTGTCCTTGGAAAGGTCTCTGAACAGCCTGACAGTAGACAAAGAAATTCCATAACTAACACACCTATCAACCAACCAAGTAAAAATGAACAAAGGTTTGTGGGCTATTTTGCAAAGGGGCAAATGCCCCTCATAGAGTCCTTTCATACTCCAAGAGTTCACCAAACACTACTGTCTCTGAGTCACTAAGAAGTAAAATTATGTTCATTGTGCTTTAAGAAGGCAGAGCAGCACATCATATATTTTGACGAGATTACACAGAAAATGATCAAAAGTAGGGGGAAAAATATTTGTTTTTTTTTTAAAGGAAAGGGTTCAATTACTTGGAAAATTCACTTACATGAAATTTTAATTTGAAGATATTAGGAAAATGAGATACAATGTGGTAGGCCCTAGATTATGGAATGAATTTAATTTCTTTTTAAGTTACACAGATATAAAAGAGGAGCAGGACCATTGTGAGAAAAAAATCTACTTGTCTTGTGTTTCTTTACCCTGACTTTGCTATCAGGCGAATTGTGGCTTTTGCTCCTGCTTTTATAAAATATCTCTTCCTCTGCAAAGAGTCCTTTCTGAAAATGAAATACCATTCCCGGAAGCAAGTGTCACCTGCGTATTTCAAGATGAGAACAAAAGGGAGAAAGTAAAGTATTTTGCTACTCCAATGCTTACAATTACATAAGAGCAAATCTTATATTTGTTTAAGTTTTTAGTAAGCTTCAAGCTATAACTTAGGATCACCAAATTTTAGAGTAGGAATAGCTCTTAAAAATTCCTTTACTTTCAAGGTGAGGCAATTTAGGCTTAGAGAGTTTAAGTGGTTTACACACCTAAATAGTGGAAGAGTTAGGTCTGCAACCCAGGTGTCTTTATATTTGGGTTTGTTTTCTGGTGGCATACCACTGCTATTATCTTTTTTAAATTAAAATTTAGAAATCTGAAGTATAGTTGATACACAATATAATATTGGTTTTAAGTATACAATATAGTGATTTGTGCTATTTTCTTTCTATAACGTAGATTTGATCATGTCATTCATTGTGATAGATACTGTGTTGCATTTATCACCCATTCTGACCTCTTTTCCTTGCCTTCCTTTATTGTATGCACTAGAAAGTAAAGGAGTTGAACTCCAGCCTTCATTGCAGTTACAGATAACAACGTGGCCAAATTCTGGCCAGTGAGATACAGGCAGAAATCCCTCAGGAAAGCTTTGTTTTCTAGAATAAAAAGGCATGGTACATGAAGAGAAGGCACTTTGTACTTTGCTCTTCCTTCTTTTTCCTGCCCCCAGGAAAAAGACTTGAGTGCTGGAGATGCAAGAGCAATTTTGTGATCAAGAAGATAAAAGCCACATGCTAAGGAAAAAGAAGGAACATAGATCAGTGGTATTGTTGAGCTACGTATAGATCTGGACTGCTTATAACACCTCCTTTCCTCCTTTCCCAATGTCCTGGACTTCTTATCACATGAGATAATTAAACTCTTAGCTGTTTAAACCCTTTATAATGGATGCACTCAACATCTTAAAGACATGACTCCATGATAGAGTTTCCCCTTTTATAGCTAGGTTCATGCTTGTATTTCTAGGTACAAATCTAGCCACTCCTACTACTCCTTCCCATCTAGAAGAATGCACAGTACATTCTAGATAATCTTGCCTCATGTCATGCCTTTCACACCTGCATGCCTTTGTCATGGTGCTTTCTCTGCCTACAGTCCCATCTCTTCACTGTTCTCCACACCCCTACAATTCAAAGCTTCTCAGACCCTTTTGAAAGAATGATTTTACTATTCTTGGAAATACAGAAAAATGCACTGAAGAAAGTAAATCATCCAAAAGTCTACCATACAGAAATAAAAATTGTTAAATTATGGAATATCATTTTAGACATTCTCTCTCTCAGGATGATGGTTATCTCAAAATAACTTCACATGGGAAGCTTATTGTACATGTTAATTTTAAAAGTAATCTATTAAATTAAGTTATACTGGAATATAACAATTAGAAGAGACTGAAGTAAAATCATTGCTTAACTTTATTTTAATTTCTGCACCAAGAGATAACAGTTCTTAAAAGGTCCTCTAAAGTTAAGAAGAAAAAAGGATTATGAGACGCATTAAGAGACTGGAGTTATTTTATTTAAACTATGAATTAAAAAAATTTTTAATTTTCAATATTTTATATTGAAAATTTTTTATTAAGATATCATTGATATACACTCTTATGAAGGTTTCACAAGAAAAACAATGTGGTTATTACATTCACCCTTATTATCAAGTCCCTCCCCCTACCCCACTGCAGTCACTGTCCATCCGTGTAGTAACATGTTACAGAGTCCCTATTTGTCTTCTCTGAGCTACACTGTCTTCCCCGTGACCCCACACACACCATGTGCACCAATCATGATACCCCACAATCCCCTTCTCCCTCCCTCCCCACTCACCCTCCCCCACCCCTCCCCTTGGTAACCATTAGTCCTTTCTTCGAGTCTGTAAGTCTGCTGCTATTTGGTTCCTTCAGTTTTGCTTCATTGTTATATTCCACAAATGAGGGAAATCATTTGGTATTTGTCTTTCTCTGCCTGACTTATTTCACTGAGCATAATACTCTCTAGCTCCATCCATGTTGTTGCAAATGGTAGGATTTGTTTTCTTCTTATGGCTGTATAATATTCCATTGTGTATATGTACCACATCTTCTTTATCCATTCATCTACTGATGGACATTTAGATTGCTTCCATTTCTTGGCTATTGTAAATAGTGCTGTGATAAACATAGGGGTGCATATGTCTTTCTGAATCTGTGAAGTTGTTTTCTTTGCGTAAATTCCTAGGAGTGGAATTCCTGGGTCAAATGGTATTTCTATTTTTAGTTTTTTGAAGAATCTCCATATGCTTTCCACAATGGTTAAACTAATTTACATTCCCACCAGCAGTGTAGGAGGGTTTCCCTTTCTCTGCATCCTCTCTAGCATTTGTTGTTCCTAGTCTTTTCTATGTCGGTCTTCCTAACTGGTGTGAGGAGATATCTCATTGTGGTTTTATTTTGCATTTCCCTGATTATTAGTGATGTGGAGCATCTTTAACTATGAATTTCAATTTATGAACTTTATTGTCCATCTAGTCTGAAAAACTGTAAAATTACATTTCTTTCATACCCCTAGTTTTTTTGGTTACACTATTATTTTTACATTGCCAATGTTTATAACATTTAAATTCTGCTCTTATATCAAAGATTTTACCTTGGTTCTATATTTAAATGGATTCCATGTGAAGGTGACACTTTAATGTCAGGAACAAAATGTGAGGAAAAGATGGATTATTTAAAAATACTTGTAAGTAATCAGATAGCCAACTGGGTGGAAAGAAAAGTTGAATTCTTTATAACAAATTTCTGCATTACCTCCCAAAAGAAGGCTCAGCATAAGTAATGTTTTCTCAAGAGAGAAACAGGAAAAAATATCTGTAATATCTATTACAAATAAGGAAGAAACCCAGCTATCCAGTAAACAAGTGGGCAAAGATCATAGAGTTTGCAAAAGGAAATAGAAATGGCTTTTCAATATATGAAAGATGCCCAACCTAACTTATAATGAGAATACAAATTAAAACTACAGTTAGAAAAGTTTTTCACTGATCTGATTAGCAAAATTCAAAAAAATTTGGTACTCACACTCTGTTAGTGGGTATATAAACTGGTGTAACCACTCTGGAGAATAATTTCTCAATATCTATTTAAGTTTAAAATCCAATACCCTATGCAATTCTTCTAGGAATTTATTCTTTAGATATTCACATTCAGGTACAAAATGACATGTAGATGTCCATTGCAGCACAGTTTGTATAGCAAAAGATTGCAAAAACCAAAAGTGAGTTTGTTAAAAAAACTAGTCATTCTGAGAATATAATGGAACATTAAAAAGAAAGAGTTCTAAATATAATAATATAGAACAATACCCAAAACACACTGTAAAGTGTAAAAAATTTTAAAATAAATGAAGGTAAAATTTCTGTAGTTTTCTACCATTTAAGTAAAAATGAAAAAAGAATATTTACTTCCAAAAAGAACATTTACTTGCATAAAACATCTCTAGAAGGACACATACAAAATTGGTGACATGGTTGCTAACTCTAGAGAGCCTGGAATAGGAAGATTTACTTTTCACACTCGACCTTCAGAAATTTGTATTAACCTATTCAAAATGAAGATGTATTCTCTTTACCTGTGTGAAATAAATAAGTAAAAACTTTTTTTGCCAATTCAAAGTCAATGCTCATCAGTAGTCCTTCTACCAGTTTCTGTGGTCCCTAATTAATTCTCCTTCTTCCTTCCCTTCTTCTCTTTTTCTTTCTTGTTTCATCTCCATATTGGCTGGATTTTTGCTATTGAGCAATTTTTTTAAAAAAAGAAAAAGCTTTTAAGAAAAGAAAATTGTCTAAATTTTTGAGACTTGAAAATATCAGCTGTCTTTATAATTGAAGAGCTCTAAGCTGAGTCACAAATCCTTGGTTTACATTTTCTTTTCCTTAGAATTTTGCAAACATTTTTCTATTGTTTTCTAGTTCTGAGTGTTCCTCAAGTTGGAACCAACTGGTTTCTCTACCCCAAAATAATTTTTTTTAGCCTCTTTGTATAAATCTTTCTTTATCCTGGAATTCAGGAACTTCATCAGGATATGATTTATTCATCACTGAAGATCATGGTATCTTCAGGCTCTGCTTAAATGTCACCTCCCCACAAAGGCCTTCCCTAACTCCTTATCTAGAACAGTATCTCCTGTCACTCTTTATCCCTGTTCTTGCTTTACTTTTCTGCAAAGAATTTACCATCACCTCATATATTTATTTGTATGTTTTCTTACTCCTTCATTAAAATGTAAGTTCCATGAGGGCAGGAACTATCTTTTTGTGTACTACTGTATTATTTTCAGTGCTTAGAATAGTGCGTGGCACACAATAGACAATCAGTAAATATTTCTTGAATAAATGGTGGGCTCATTTTATTTAGCCCTTCAAATCAAATAAAGACTAAATCAAATCAAATAAAGATTCAAACATTTATTTATGAAAATTCCATTCAAAAAAGTCTTCTTCAGCTATACCTTTACATATTTTCTGCTCCATTTGTTTTGCTTTCTTCTTCAGGAATAATAGGTTGGCATATATTAGATCTCCTTTGTCTTCCACATGTGTCATCTTTAAAAACATCTTCAGAATTTTTTTTTTTGGCAGTTAATTTTGTTTTATTTTCCTAAGACTATCTATCTACCATTGGAAACACCCTGAATGGGTCGGTTTATTATATATGTTTGTTGTTTATTATTTTAATCTGTTATGCTTTGATTTTTCTCTTTCACTTCTTTCTTTACCTCTGCCCACTTGATTTTTATATCCTTTTGTTGTCAGTTGCCCTAAAACTCATCTTCGAATCCTTGTATTTACCTTCTTTGTTTTTTTTCCCCCCTAATTTTTAATACAGCTAAAAATGTATCATTTTTCCCCTTTATGGTAGTTTTTTTGTGTCCTTTTTTTAAAAAAAATCTTTGCTTACTTCAAAGTAATAAAGATATTACTTTACCTTGTATTATCTGGTATTTTGTTCTGATTGCTATTTTTGTCTATAAAAATGTGGATCTGTTGCTAAGGCATATGGAATAGTTCATACCTAGAACATGTGACAGCTCTATGCTAAAGGAGAATTAGGCATATTCCTTTGCCCTGTTGCTTCTGTCACCATATTCCTGTGGCTTGCCACTCACAAGAAGAAAAAACTTTTGGGTAGAAAAACTAGTTGGCTTCAAACCTACCTCTTTAGGAATACTCAAAGCTAGAAAATAATAGAACAATGTTTACAGAGTTCTAAGAAAAGAAAAATATAAAAATTAGGAATGTGACCCAGACAAGGTGCTCTTCAATTATAAAGGCAGCTGACATTTTTAAGTTTTACAAATTTAGGCAATACAATCTTTCTGAGTTTTTCTTAAACAAAACGAACAAAAAAAGAGTTGAAAACATACAAATGGCAGAGAAAATGGCTACAAAATCTGGGCTAGTATGTGACAAATAAAAGATATTTACATTGTAAATATTTCCCACATGCTTTTCTGATATTGATGGAACACATGTCTATGTATAAAGTGTATAACAAAATGTTACATAAAGAGATGCTAAAAAATGCATCATTTAAATAAAATGAATTCAGTTAACACGATACTCTTGTCACCAACATGAATGATGTAATGCTATGTAACTGTCTGGATTATATATTTATCATACATCTTCACTGTCTAACTGAAAATCCCAGAGCTGTCATTTGAACAATCGTTAGACCCTTTTCTGAAAGCCTTGCACTGAAGTTCATGCAGGTATTAGTCTTAGGAACATCAGTATGATGATCAGAGTGAGGAGAAATATTCTTTGTCATAAGGCAAAAAGAGGGAGGAAAAAAGAAAGGGAAAAAACCGTCCATAGGGAATATATAGCACATACATTGTGATAATCTAGCTATTTCTATGCCTAGCTACCATCTCTGGGTAAATGATGAGGCAGCATGTTGTGATCCAGTTTGTCATGATGAACTGCCACAGGAATGATTTATTATATTCCGCTACAACATAACTTTAAATCCCCCTCCTCAAATATAAATTTGAAAAATTACCCGTAATAGTTCCACTGATGTTGGCCTTTCCTGAGGTATTTTCTGCAAGCAGTAATCAACAAATCTCCTAAAGGAGTCTGTCCTGTGTGTACAAATATATCGGAAGAAAATAAAATCAAGGTCTGTAAAACATACTGATTACTTTTAATACTTTTCATTTAAGGGAAATTTTTAGATTTTAGAGATTAATAAAATATTTTGAAATATAAGGAGAACTGGAACATTTTCCAGTTTAGGGTGTCTAAAATTAATTCTTCTGGATAATGAATGTGGACAGTTTCAAGTTAGTCAACACATAAACATACCTTAATATACAAGCAAGGTCAAATCGTAATATATATCAGAAAATGAAAATACTATATTTATATATAATAATGTCTTATATATATTTTTCTCTCCAAAGGTAACAACTCTCATAAGTCTCAAACCTACATTCTTCAAAACCAGTTGTTAGCTCCTCCATCATCCGCAACCTATAACCAGGTAGTAAAATTTGAAGCATAAGGGACATGGAACCTAGGAACGTGGTTTTTGGATGAAAATACTTCCTCTCTTGAAAAATTCCACTTTGTCTACTCTTCTTTAAAATTGCTCTTTTCCTATAACTCTTGTGACCCAAATAGTTATCAAAATGTCATAATTTTTAGTAAGGAACAATACATATTCTGAGTAGAAAGATATGTTCTGCCTTAACACATTTAAATACACATGTAATAAAGACAAAAAAAGACAACTAGAAAAATAATGACATCAGAGAGGGTACTTTATTTCTGCTGAGAAGTGGTAAGAGCTAAAATGATCAATATAAGACCCTCATGACTTAGACTAAATTTGTCAGGATGGCAGGGCATGCTCTCTGCAGAATTTCACTTACTACACACATTAAGAGCACAGTACAAGCCACAGTTAGGGCAGAAATAAATATAAATGTGTATATATGTGTATAGCCAGTTCACGGCTATAAAGCATCAATGTCACTTATTGTAACATACAATGAAGGAATTAAATGATTTCTAGGTCAGATATTTAAAATGTAATTTTATGAAAGTGCCAAAAACATATGGCGATTTTCTTAGAGATTTAAAATGATAGGAGAGTCTTACCATTCATTAGACTGTAATGTTGGGGAGTCATTCTGAGCAATGTGATATAAGGCACTCATTGCATTCATGTTGAAAAGGGGGGGCTTCCGTTCCGCTGAAAGAAAGGAAATATGATAAAGCAGTCTTAAAAGAAATCAGTCAGAGAAATGAGGATCTATGAGGAAAGCTTTGCTGTTAAATCAGTAGTTCATTATTGTCATCATGTCACATAATCCACTTATTTTAATCTCTAAGGTCAGCTCGGAACAGTTATTCAGAAGATGCTGCCAGTCATCTTAATGTACATTGGCAAAGCTCCTAACAGACCCATTTCAAGAGAGTGAGAGAAAAATTTCTTATTTTTTCACCTATCTTTAAAAGGCTGGTCTTTGTCTGTCTTCCCATTATAGGTAGGAACATCTTTGTGTTTTGTGTTTTAAATAAAAAATATGTATTCATTGAAATAAATTCAGAAAGCACACAAAAGAATGAAAAAAACAAAAGATTATTATGGAATGGAACATATTAAACCTAACATCATATGGGAGGTAATGTAATTTAATTTAGTAAACACTGATTGAAGGATCATCCAGGCCAAATAATGGCACAGGTAGGGGTGGAGTGGAAAAGGAAGAAGATAAATAATAAGCAAGGCTTGGTTCATCTCTTTCTAAAGAGAAACTCAGTGAACCAGGTATTTCTTAACAGAAGATTTATTCCATCTCAGTCCACCATGATCTCTTTTTTGGAATTCTTATAGTTCTCTTTTAGTATACTGCTCATTTGGCATGTGCTCTTCTATTGTATTTACATAAGCATACAAATCTTTTCTCTCAAAAGAAATCATAAGCTCTAAGAGCAGGATCTTATAACCCTAATACTTATTCTTTTATTTATTCCTCAAGCATATATAATAAGATGCTATTCAGATATTAGGTGCTCTGTTCATTGACCAGAGCAAAGAAATAAGGTTCTAGCTTTGAGTACACTTAATTTTATGCTATTTGTTAGTTATTATGTCATAGAAGATAAATCACTATCTCATTCTGCCATGCTTATCCTAATACATTCTTTAGATAGTCCCACTTTATAATTCATAATCTGATCTCAGGTTCCATCAGAGCACCTTGGTTTTTAAGTAAAGATTCATCTATTAACCACTTTTAAAATGGTAAATTCTAAGAATCAGAACAAGAACTAAGGGCAGAAGTAACAGGGAAGGCATTGTCACTCATAGAAGGAAGAACCTGCAAAAAGCCAGAGTGGTAACAAAACAAAGTGAAGCAAAACCCCCCTAAAACCCAGACTGAACAATGCTGAGAATATAGAGAATTTAGTCATTGGCAGTGTTCCAGCAGAAGGCAACTGTAGTTACTCATCTGTGATACTTTGGAAGGGCTTCTCATAGTTGTAACTAAATTATCTATGATGCCTTTGAAATGTAACAGTTTATGATTCCACAGATATTTTTTACTAAGTTCTCAACAGGATATTTTACACTCATCAGGATATAATACTCACTAGTATTATAATACTAGTACAAGTATGTACTAGTATTGTAGGGACATGAACTATTAACAAGTAGAAATTTGAAAGCCTCAGTGTGGACAAATGGATTTATATCTGTTTCAAATGTAGAAGAGAAAAAACTGGTTCAGGTTATTTTATTTATCAGGAGGTAGATTCTAGAAAATTTCTAGAGATCTGACAACTTGAAGTTTTTGAAGCCATGTGGACCTAGGAACTCATCATGTAGCCATCAATGGCTTCCCATTATTATTAGGACAAAGTCCAGATCCTTAAACATAGCCTATTGGCCTTTATTAACATGACTCTGGCTGCTTCTACCATTTCATTGTGAGAAGCAATGTTTTCCTTCTCTCTCCTCCTGCCCTCTCTTACTTCACTGAAAAGGACCAAGCTCAAAGCCTTTCACAAAGGCTGCTGTCTCTGTCTGGACTCTTCTCTCATTTTTGTTCCCTAAACTTTATCTGGTTAAATCTTGCCAGTCCTTTAGGTTTCACCTTAAATATAATTGTATTTCTGCATTAATTCAATACATATTTACTCAAGGCATATTACATGCTTACAACCACTTCCTCAGGGAAGCCTGCCTGACTTTTCAGACTACGTTGTCCCCCATTAGATTCTGGCATTGCAAATTACATTTTTCCTTTCTACCACCTTTCATGACCATAATTACTCATTTGTGTTAATTCTTTACTTAATGCTGTGTCTTCTTTGCTAAACTTCATGAGGGCAGGGACAATGTCTATTATGTACATCCTTGCATTTCCACTGTTAAGCACAGCATCTGGTATATATCTTTAGTGGCCCCCAAATACCTACAAAATAAATAAATGAAGGTAAGGCAAAGAAGAAACTGTCAACAAAGAATCCTTGTGAGCAAGAAGTCACAAAAATGCCTGAGCGGTGACAAAATCTTGGGGCTTACATCAGATACTATGTGATGGCTTCATTCACTATCACAAGGCTACACTGTTCTCTCACTAGCAAAAGGTATAAAATTCAAGCAGCTCAGAAGAACACTGAACTGCAGAGGAGAAACAGCAGGGAAGAGGGACTAAAGAAAGAAGAAAACAGGAATTTAGAAACAATAGATGGAGGAACAAAATCAACAACAAAACCCAATTCAGTAATTATAAGAAAGGCAGTAGCTTAGATGTGAAGCCGGAATGGTAAGGCCTATAAGTAGCAGACAGTATATTGTGAGCAAGACATGATGACCGGTGGCCACACAATGGTAGAACAGCTCTAGTAGAGAAGCACAAGACTAAAGGTATCCCAAACACAGCACACAGTTCTGGGATCTGAGAAGCATTCCCTGCATATTAGTTTCAGGAGGCCTCACCTATGTTCAAGCTCTTAGCTAGATGTACTACATAAATTCTCTCAGCTATGGTGACAGAACTCACTGCTAAGTCAGCATAATATAGAGCAAGGGTTGGGAAACTATCGCCTGTGGGCCAAATTCAGTGAGGTCTCTCAGTAGATTAGATTAGATGTGGATTACAGCCTCAGCTGTTCATTAACATATTGTCTCTGGCTACTTTTATGCTGTAAGGGCAGAGTTGAGTATTATGACAGGGATTGTCTGGACTGCAAAGCCTAAAACACTTACTACCTGGTCTTTTACAGAAAGTTTGTCGGCCCTCACTGTGGAATATAATAGTTTGCATACAATCCTCCATGTAAGCAGCTGAATAGGAACTGGGTGTGTTTTTGAAACCACCTTGTGACATATAATCCATGTTTTCTCAAAAGAAAGGAAAAGGATGGAAACATTAAAAAGCTGAATTAACTAAGCTAGAAGAAAAAAATAGCGATTTCTACATAAGGACAATGATCAAGTTTTGTGGATGGCTCCATGTGTGTTACATGACCTCAAGGTTCAGGAAGGTCAGTTCAATGAAGCTTCTAGACACTAACTACTCTGCTTGGCAAGGATCATGCTAAATTAGAGCACCTAGACTGGGCTTTATTTTAATAAGGAAGATCAGAGAGTATTCCTGTCTTAAGATAAATATTTAATGAAAAGGCAATAGATTTCTCATGAAGAAATGTGGCTGCAATCATAATAAAGACAATAATAACTGCTACCATTTATTGAGTTCCTAACTACATGTCAGGCACGCACTACTTAGGTGTGTTTACATATGTTGTTTACACTTCTCGCAATAGCTCAGCAAGAAAAGGGTATTTATTCCAGTTTCCCAAAGAAGAAACTGAAGTTGATTTGGCTTAAATAATAAAACAGTCACATAGTAAGTGACTAAATTTTCACTAGGCCTCAGTGTCTCTTCAATAACTCTGCATTTTATGCTAGGTAGTACTTGTATTTCAAAAAAAAAGAAGCAGCTTTAGAGGAGTAAACATACCTCCCTGTCCCCAGCAGCCATTACAACATCCACTTATTAACAGATAAACAATGAGTGACTAATACGCAAGAAGAAAATTTGAGGTAGAAAAATTGCTTAATATTTATGTTTTTGTGGCTTTTTTCTCTGGAGAATTTATTTCTGAACACTGTCAACTCTATGACAATGTTAACGGACCATTTGCCAGCTTCTACCATGATCTTTGCTGTTGAACTAAGTGTCTGCAGTTTAAACAAATGAGCACCAGATTAACTTCTTTTGATATAATCTTGAAAAATAAAATATCTGGTGAGTGGATAGTTTCAATGTCCAAGAGTTTTCACAGGATGCATATAATTAGGTTTTTCAGTGAAAGGTCAATTTAACAAAAGATAATTTGTTAAAAAGGCTTAACCACTTAGGAACCATAGAGCTTGATCCAGAGAAGTCGGGGGTGCCAGTAACAGTATCATCTTCTTCCTAAGTGACTTTACCTCAGCAATTCAAATTACAGATTAGGGAGCTCTTTAAAAATATACACTACTATAAAAGAGATATCATAAAAGAAATGTAACCACACATTATTCAGGTACTATCCATAACTTTCAATGTAGTTTCAACATTAAAAGTAGAAGTTAAAGTATACTGTTTTTACCTGGAATTTCATTAAACTTCAAACATAGAGGAAACTTAGAAAAATCATTGCTTGGGGTTTTATATGCAGCAGTTCAATCTTTCATGTTAAAAAAACACACTTCTTTTATATGTCCATTAATAAGATTATTGCTAAGGAGACAGAGATGTATGGTAAAGCTGTCAAAAAAGTATTTCTATGGTTTCTGACATTACCAATATAAGTTTTGAATAATTGCTGAGAAGTTAAATGTCCTTAGTAACTAATTTATGAACATTAACTCAGCATGTACCATCATCTTTCTCTGAATCTAAGATGCCACTGACTATAAAATGAACCACTATTTAAGATGTACCACTATTTCATGTACAATTTAGGAAAAAATGCTACCAATTCCAATTATAATTATAAAATGCTATTGCTTATAAAAAAATGAAAGAGATGTTCTAATTTAAGTAAAAAATTTGGATGAAATATGATATATACCAGGATTGTGCTGATAATGGCTAACATTTATTGAGCACATAGTATATAACCATTACAATAATAAACACTTAAAATCTATATTTTCATTTAATCTAGGCAATCCTTACAAGGTAGAGGATCTTATTTTACAAAGTTCATGGAGAGTTAAGTTAATCTGACCTAAGTCAGACAACTAAGAAATGACAAGAGTTGAAATTAGAACTCAAGTTTATCTGACTACAGAGTCTAATAATCTTAACTTCAATCCAATACTATAACCTGACAATTTGAAGGAATTGCTGTTGGGGAGGAGGATAAGACAATTTGAGAGATAGCTCTTTGTTTTTAATTCAGTAAATCATTTTGCAGGAGGCAATCAAAGTTATGCTGATATACAAAACATGTTATACATACTTTAATTCCTTTTTATAGAAAGATAAAATCAGAAAGTAAACACATACCAGGGCCTCTCTCAAGAGAAGTACTAAAGTATCTCCTGGGATCTGTATCTGTTTTGCCCAATGTTCATCGCTGTTGGAAACCAGTCATTACTACATTTACACAGTACAAAAAATGATGTGGTGGTGATCTTGAATCACCATTAAAGGGCACAAGTTGTTTGCTCTTTTTAAGAGGGTTGGAAAGGATAGAATCCATGTTACATTTAGGAAGATTTCATGAAGAAAAAAAACTTGTTAAAACAATGGGTGGCACTTCCGGGAAGATGGTGGCATGAGCAGGGTGGCAGAAATCTCCTCCCAACACTATATTTATCTATGACAACACAGCAAATACATCTATTCCTAAAAGAGAGACCAGAATACACAGGAAAGCACACAGCATGCAGCTACACCTGAGAGGACTCGGCACCCCAAGAGGCGGCTAAGATACGGAGCCGCGACCTGGCGGACCTGAGCACTCCCCCACCCCAGCGCACCGGCGGGAGGACAGGATTCAGAGCCGGGAGGGAGTGGAAGCACACCCCGCGAAGTAGCCAGCCCCGGTGATATGTGCGGGGAGCGCTGACCCACATTGCACAGTGCAGCGGAGATTGGAGAGACAGAGGGGCAGAATCTGAGCGGGGAACGTGCCAGGGTGCTTGCAGCTGGCTCCCGGGAAGGAAAAAAAAAAGCGCGCGCCTTCTTCAGCAGTCTTAATGAGACAGGAGCCCAGCGGAGGAGCCAGATCGCCCCAGCACACTCAGCCCAGCAGGCTGGGAGTCCTGGGGAGTTTCAGACGCCTTAGCTGGCGACTGGGGAAGCGTAGCCATACTTACACTTCTCACTGAAATCAACAGCCTCCTATTCGTTCCCACCCCTGCCAGAGCGATAATGGGCCCTACGGAGCGGCGCAGCCACGGCTGCAGAATAGTGGGGCAATAGCACCACCTACAGCATTCCCACAGAATCTACTCCCGGTGGGCATTTTGTTTTGTTTTGTTTTTTGTTTTTTCTTTTCTTTCTTTTTTTTTTTCTTTCTTTCTTTCTTCTTTTTTTTTCTTTTTCTCTTTTTTTTCTCTTTTTAAAGTCTTAAAGAGCCCAGCTGACATATGTGGCAACTACCAGTGACCAATTCGATAGCCAAGAAAAGACAGAGGAATATGGTTCAGACCAAAATCAACCACACAACGCCAGAGGGGGAGCCTGAACGGATGGAAATGCACAGTCTTCCTGAAAAAGAATTCAGTATAAAAGTCATAACCATGCTGATGGACCTACAGAGAAATGTGCAAGAGCTGAGGGAGGAAGTGAGGGAACTGAGGAAAGACAATACAGAAATCAGACAAGCGATCGACGGGGTTAACAGCAGACTGGATGAGATGCAAGAGACTGTTAATGCAATAGAAATCAGAGAACAGGAACACAGAGCAGCTGAGGCAGAGAGAGATAAAAGGATTTCCAAGAATGAAAGAATATTAAGAGAACTGTGTGACCAATGCAAACGGAACAATATTCGCATTATAGGAGTACCAGAGGAGGAAGAGAGACAAAAAGGGATAGAAAGTGTCTTTGAAGAAATAATTGCTGAAAACTTTCCCTCGCTGGGGAAGGAAATAGTCTCTCAGTCCACCGAAGCCAACAGGTCTCCCAACACAAGGGACCCAAGGAAGACAACACCAAGACACATAATAATTAAGATGGCAAAGATCAAAGATAAAAACAGGGTATTAAAGGCAGCTAGAGAGAGAAAAAGGATCACCTACAAAGGAAAACCCATCAGACTATCATCAGACTTCTCAACAGAAACCTTACAGGCCAGAAGAGAATGGCATGATATATTTAACGTTATGAAACAGAAGGGCCTTGAACCAAGAATATTGTATCCAGGACGATTATCATGTAAATATGACGGAGGGATTAAACAATTTCCAGCCAAATGAAAGTTGAGAGAGTTTGCCTCTCATAAACCACCACTACAGGATATCCTAAATGGACTGCTCTAGATGGAAGCACACCTAAGGCTAAAAAGATGTCACCAGAGAAAATAAAATCATAGCAAAGAAAGCAGACCATCCAAATACTAACTAAAGGCAAAGAATAAAACACCTATTATAGAAAGAATGGAGGAGGAGGAATAAGAAGGGAGAGAAATAAAGAAACATCAGACTGTGTTTACAATAACTTAACAAGAAAGTTAAGTTAGATTGTTAGATAGTAAAGAAGCAACCCTTGAACCCTTGGTAACCACGAATCTAAAGCCAGCAATGGCAATAAGTACATATCAATCAATAATCACCCTAAATGTAAATGGACTGAATGCACCAATCAAAAGACACAGAGTAACAGAATGGATAAAAAAGCAAGACCCATCTATACGCTGCCTACAAGAAACTCACCTCAAATCCAAAGATATACACAGACTAAAAGTGAAGGGATGGAAAAAGATATTTCATGCAAACAACAGGGAGAAAAAAGCAGGTGTTGCAGTACTTGTATCAGACAAAATGGACTTCAAAACGAACAAAGTAGCAAAAGATAAAGAAGGACATTACATAATGATAAAGGGGTCAGTCCAACAAGAAGATATAACCATTATAAATACATATGCACCCAACACAGGTGCGCCAGCATATGTGAGACAAATACTAACACAATTAAAGGAGGAAATAGACAGCAACGCATTCATCTTAGGAGACTTCAACACACCACTCACTCCAGAGGACAGATCAACTAGACAGAAAATAAGTAAAGACACAGAGGCACTGAACAACACACTAGAACAGATGGACCTAACAGACATCTACAGAACTCTACACCCAAAAGCAACAGGATACACATTCTTCTCAAGTGCACATGGAACATTTTCCAGAATAGACCACATACTAGGCCACAAAAAGAACCTCAGTAATTTCAAAAATATTGAAATCCTACCAACCAACTTCTCAGATCACCAAGGTATAAAACTAGAAATAAATTTTAGAAAGAAACCAAAAAGGCTCACAAATACATGGAGACTTAACAACACTCTCCTACTTAATCAATGGGTTAACGACCAAATCAAAACAGAAATCAAAGAATATATGGAGACAAATGACAACAACAACACTAAGCCACAACTTCTGTGGGACGCAGCAAAGGCAGTTCTAAGAGGAAAGTATATTGCAATCCAGGCCTATTTAAAGAAGGAAGAACATTCCCAAATGAATAGTCTAAAGACACAATTACTGAAATTGGAAAAAGAAGAACAAATGAGGCCCAAAGTCACCAGAAGGAGGGACATAATAAAGATTAGAGAAGAAATAAATAAAATTGAGAAGAATAAAACAATAGAAAAAAATCAATGAAACCAAGAGCTGGTTCTTTGAAAAAATAAACAAAATAGATAAACCCCTAGCCAGACTCATTAAGAGAAAAAGAGAATCTACACACATAAACACAATCAGAAATGAGAAAGGAAAAATCACGACGGACCCCACAGAAATACAAAGAATCATAAGAGAATATTATGAGAATCTATATGCTAACAAACTGGAAAACATAGAAGAAATGGACAACTTCTTAGAAAAATACAACCTTCCAAGACTGACCAAGCAAGAAACAGAAAAACTAAACAGACCAATCACCAGCAACGAAATTGAATTGGTAATCAAAAAACTACCCAAGAACAAAACCCCCGGGCCTGATGGATTCACCTCTGAATTCTACCAGACATATAGAGAAGAAATAACACCGATTCTCCTTAAAGTTTTCCAAAAAATAGAAGAGGAGGGAATACTTCTAAACTCATTCTATGAAGCCAGCATCACTCTAATACCAAAACCGGGCAAAGACCTCACCAAAAAAGAAAATTACAGACCAATATCCCTGATGAACGTAGATGCAAAAATACTCAACAAAATATTAGCAAACCGAATTCAAAAATACATCAAGAGATCATACACCATGATCAAGTGGGATTCATCCCAGGGATGCAAGGATGGTACAACATTCGAAAATCCATCAACATCATCCACCACATCAACAAAAAGAAGAACAAAACCACATGATCATCTCCATAGATGCTGAAAAAGCATTTGACAAAATTCAGCATCCATTCCTGATTAAAACTCTCAACAAATGGGTATAGAGGGCAAGTACCTCAACATCATAAAGGCCATATATGACAAACCCACAGCTAACATCATACTTAACGGCGAGACGCTGAAAGCTTTTCATCTAAGATCGGGAACAAGACAGGATGCCCACTCTCTCCACTGTTATTCAACATAGTACTGGAGGTCCTAGCCACAGCAATCAGACAAAACAAAGACATACAAGGCACCCAGATTGGTACAGAAGAAGTCAAATTGTCCCTATTTGCAGATGACATGATACTGTACATAAAAAACCCTAAAGATTCCATTCCAAAACTACTAGAACTAATATCTGAATTCAGCAAAGTTGCAGGATACAAAATTAACACACAGAAATCTGTTGCTTTCCTATACACTAATGATGAACTAACAGAAAGAGAAATCAGAAAAACAATTCCATTCACAATTGCATCAAAAAGAATAAAATACCTAGGAATAAACCTAACAATGGAAGTGAAAGACCTGTACTCTGAAAACTACAAGACACTCCTAAGAGAAATTAAAGAGGACACTAACAAATGGAAACTCATCCCATGCTCTTGGCTAGGAAGAAGAAATATTGTCAAAATGGCTATACCACCTAAAGCAACCTACAGATTCAATGCAATCCCTGTCAAACTACCAACAGCTTTCTTCAATGAACGGGAACAAATAATTCTAAAATTCATATGGAACCACAAAAGACCCCGAATAGCCAAAGCAATCCTGAGAAGGAGGAATAAAACAGGGGGAATTACACTCCCTGACTTCAAGCTCTACTACAAAGCCACAGTAATCAAGACAATTTGGTATTGGCACAAAAACAGACCCACAGACCAGTGGAACAGAATAGAAAATCCTAACATTAACCCAAACATATACAGTCAATTAATATTTGATAAAAGTGCCTTGGATATACAATGGGGAGATGACAGCCTCTTCAGCAGCTGGTGTTGGAAAAACTGGACAGCTACATGTAAGAGAATGAAACTGGACTACTATCTAGCACCATACACAAAGGTAAACTCAAGGTGGTTCAAAGACCTGAATGTAAGTCATGAAACCATAAAACTCTTAGAAAAAAACATAGGCAAAAATCTCTTGGACATAAACATGAGCAACTTCTTCATGAACATATCTCCCCAGGCATGGGAAACAAAAGCAAAAATGAACAAGTGGGAGTATATGAAGCTGAAAAGCTTCTGTACAGCAAAGGACACCATCAGTAGAACAAAAAGACACCCTACAGTATGGGAGAATATATTCATAAATGATATATCTGATAAGGGGTTGACATCCAAAATATATAAAGAACTCACACACCTTAACAAACAAAAAGCAAATAATCCAATTAAGAAATGGGCAGAAGACATGAATAGACACTTTTCTAAAGAAGAAATTCAGATGGCCAACGGGCACATGAAAAGATGCTCCACATCGCTAATCATCGGGGAAATGCAGATTAAAACCACAATGAGATATCACCTCACACCAGTGAGGATGGCCAACATCCAAAACACAAACAACAACAAATGTTGGCGAGCATGTGGAGAAAAGGGAATCCTCCTACACTGCTGGTGGGACTGCAAATTAGTTCAACCATTGTGGAAAGCAGTATGGAGGTTCCTCAAAAAACTCAAAATAGAAATACCATTTGACCCAGGAATTCCACTCCTAGGAATTTACCCTAAGAATGCAGCAGCCCAATTTGAAAAGGACAGATGCACCCCTATGTTTATTGCAGCACTATTTACAATAGCCAAGAAATGGAAGCAACCTAAGTGTCCACCAGTAGATGAATGGATAAAGAAGATGTGGTACGTATACACAATGGAATATTATACAGCCATAAGAAGAAAACAAATCCTACCATTTGCAACAACATGGATGGAGCTAGAGGGCATTATGCTCAGTGAAATATGCCAGGTGGAGAAAGACAAGTATCAAATGATTTCACTCATATGTGGAGTATAAGAACAAAGAAAAAAAAACTGAAGGAACAAAACAGCAGCAGACTCACAGAACCCAAGAACGGACTAATAGTTACTAAAGGGAAAGGGACTGGGGAAGATGGGTGGGAAGGGAGGTATAAGAGGGAAAAAGGGGCATTACGATTAGCAGATGTAATGTTGGGGGGGCACGGGGAGGGCAGTACAACTCAGAGAAGACAAGTAGTGATTCTATAGCATCTCAGTACGCTGATGGACAGTGACTGTAATTGGGTTTGTGGGGGGGACCTGATGAAGGGGTAGTTTAATACTATAATATTGCACATATAATTGTAGATTAATGATAATAAAATAAATTATATTAAAAAACACAATGGGTGGGCAATAATTAGCTGTAAATATCAGTTCAGGTGGTACATCCTCTTAAAGTTCCATAACTAAGGAGTTGCTGCTATAGTTTCAGTGTTATAAGTAAAATTTTGGTTCATTTTAGAATATAAATGAGAAAAATAGGAATAATGTACATATGCATGCCATTAGCTGTTATGGAGCATTTGTTAAATGATAGGCACCATGTTAAGCATTCTACATACACATCTTACTGAAGTCTGACAATACCCATGGTATTTGTATTGCTATTTTCACTTAGATGAGAAAATTGAGGCTTAGGGAAGTTAAGAAAATTGTGCAAGGTCCATAGTCAGAAAGAACAGCTACACAATCCCAGAAGGTTTCATTCACATCCTAGACTGTATGAGTGCCTGCTGGCATTATGTGCAGCCATATATGGTAGTCCTGCCAGCTAAGTGTTGGTAAAGCCAAGATTCAATTCCAGGGTGTCTAATTATAAAACATATTCTATACTGTTACCTCTATGTTATGCAGAGAGTAGTTTTATTTTTTTTAACCCAAGGAATGTATATTTATTTTCATTTGTAAAAAGTTAACTTCTTCAGTATTTCACACATGTAAAAATCTGTGGAATATAACAGACACCTACCACTTAGATTTATCATTATTTTGTCATATTTGTTTCAGATCTTTTTCTAAAAAAATAAGAAAGTAGATATAACTATTCTTCTTTGTCCAACCAGTTTTCTCTTCTGAAATTATGTTCTTATGTTGTATTAGATAAGTATGTGTGTGTGTGTGTGTACACACATACATATATGTGTGTACACACACACACACTGTATTCATAAACTCAGTATTATATACTCATAAATAATATATGTGTTTATTAAACTGTCATAATTGTTATCATACTGCATCTATACTTTTGCAACTTTTTTCACGAAATATTCAATGTTATGATTTTTGAGACTTATCCATGATGATACATGCAGATCCAGTTTATTCTTAAGTGTGATACAGTACTCCATAATTAATGTGTCCATTTTCCTTTGGATAAGAAGCCTTTTCTGACTTCTACAAATAAGGTTATATCCTTGCACATATTTTGCAGGGTGTAAGCATAAAGATTTCTCTAAGTGAAATGTTGGGTCACTGAGACTGTTTCTCATCAACTTTAATAGATGTTGCCAATTTGCACTCCAAAATGGTTATACCAAACTACCTTCCTACCAACAGTGTGTAAGAATTCCTGTTTCCTTAGCAGCTTCCCCAAATATATTATCCTCAGACTTAAAACTTTTGCCAGTCTGAGAAATGTGAAATGGTTTTAAATTGCATTTCCCTGATTACTAATGAGGCTAAGCTTCTTTTAATTTTTGATGTCCATTTAGGCTTCCTTTTCAGTGAATTGTTGTTCATATTCCTTGCCCATTTTTCTACTGGCTATTTGTCTTTTTTTTTTGATAAAGAAATTATGAGTTCTTTATGAATTCTGGACCAATATTCTGTTAGTTAGATATGTTTCAACTGTTTTATGTTAGTCTATGGCTTGCCTTTTAATTTTTGTGTTTTATACAGCTGTATATCTTAAAGTAGTAAAAGTTACTGTATTTGTCATTTTTAAAAATATTGTTTAGAAAAAATTTTCTCTGTACTCACAAAGGTATACTCCTAAAGTTATAATAATACCAATAATTACACTTAAAGTGCTTATTATATGCCAGGCCATGTTTTAAGTACTTTAAATATATTTATTAATTAATCTCTACAGTAATAGCACTGACTTCAAAGAATTGTTATCTCCATCACAGATGAGGAAACTGAGGCATAAGGAGGCTTCTCCTGAAAGTTTTAAAAAGTTTTACTTTTTATTTTTGGGTATTTAACAAATCTCGAATTTAGTTCTGTGTATAGCATAATCTAGGAATCTAATTTTAGTTTTCATCATATAATTAATAAATTGCCTCATATTACTTATCAAATAGGCCATCCTTTCCCCACTGATTGGTAATGACTTTTCTGTTTTATACCCAAATCCAACTTATACTTAAGCCTGTTTCTAGGTTTGTCTAGTCTGTTCTATTGGAAATTAGTCTGTCCCTGCATCAATACCATATTGATTTATTATGGTATAAATTTTGATACAGTGAATCTTTTATCCAAATTCTATTTCCTCAAAGTTGTCTTAACTAGTTCTGGCCCTATGAATTTTAGGACTACTTTATCAAGTTCTAGATAGCATTGCTGGAAGTTCACCCTAAGTCCTTTTAAAAATTTGCAAATATTTCTGCTGAGAGCCCACCAAAATCAGTGTGAATAAATTAGATGAATCTCCTTTGCAGTGAAAGACACAGGATTAGAACCTAAAAAAGAAATCTACCACTCTAACATTCCTTAATAGAAGCCCAGTCAAATAAATTACGGTGTATCCATTTAATGGAATAACATGATGTCAGTAAAAAAATGAAAAAGATGTCTAACTTACTAATATAAAAGAGATCTCCAAGATGTCAGTAAGTAAAAAATCAAAGGACAGAACCACTTGTATATATTAACTTGTGTGTGAAAAGGAATATAGTAAGTGTACATTCATATTTGTTTGTATATCTGTAAAGAAACTGGAAGGATATATAAGAAATTAATAACAGCGGTTCCCTGTGTGTGTTGGCAAGGGTGAAGAAGGAAATGGGTTAATAGGGCCAGGGGCTGAAGAAGTCCTTCTGCTGCATGTCTTTTTATATTTTTTTATTTATAAACCATGTAAATGTTCCTTATTTTAAAAAATTAAGTGAATATTCTAACATTCCTCCCTGAATTCTGTTTTTGAAATCAGTATCTTTTGAAAGTAAAAGAAAAAAAAAAGAAGTAGAAGGCAAATAGTATAGTTTTATCATGTCTTTCTTTGTTGGAAGGAGTCAATGAAGCCATTGAAAATGTAATACAGAGTATCCCAAGTTGTCTTTGTACGTCAAACATTTTGGGAAAACAATAACTATACTAAGAATTAAACTGGAACTCAGAAATTCTTACAGGATCAATTTGGATTCCAGGATAAAATAAGTTAAAAATATTAAAATCTAAATTTTAAAACTTAGACAAAGAAACCTTAAAAAAATGACTTTAAAAAAATTAAACATACTTATATAACTTTTAAATTAAAAAATCTAGGTAAAGGCCATGTAATGCTGGAGCCAGCTTCTGTTGGCTTTGGAAGGTCAACTGCACACCTTTCTCCAACTCCACATTTAATCAGTTAATCAAACTGGTAGCTTGATATTGCTTATGGTGGGACTATCACACCACTGAAACTAACAAGTGATACAAATTAGGGCTTTTTGTGTCCTCCACCCCCACAGGAGAGTCATTAAATTTACAAGTATACCACTGGATAAAGCTAACTTTAAGATATATTAAAGTTCAAATATACGACCAGAGAATTGAGATTCTGTGGTATGTTAGATAATTTTAGGTAACCAATAATATTTGGAGTACAACTTTAAAGCTGGGGGTATCTTCTAATATGAAGTCTTCTCCAGGGTTTCTCTCTAAGTGGGTCAAATGACAGTTTTGAGAGTCAGATCTCTGATAAGCCTGCTATTACTTTTTCAGATTTCCCTTATACAAGCTGGGATGTAAATTAAGAAACAAGATACTACTATGAAGGAAGGACATATGTTATCACTCATGGTATGGAGAATGGATATTTAAAAATATTAATACTTATTATCATGTTTTCCCACATTTGTTAATTGCTACATCTACTCAAAAAGTCTTGTACTTAACATGAAAATGTAGCAGAAAGAAAGCAATCTTCTGCTTAGAAAAAATATAATAATTCACATTGCACACATATAGCAGTAATTCATTTCATAATTGCTGGATAAATGAATTAACAATCATAACAAGGGGTGATTCTCAAAGGTACAATGAAAGTGACTCTCTACTCACCCAATTCAATACAGGTGATTCCAAGTGACCAAATATCAACTTTCCCATCATACTGTCCTTCGTCCATAGCTAAGATCACCTCTGGAGCCATCCTGCCAAATGTAATATGCAAAACTCAAATTGTAAATTAAAAACAAAATTCACCTAATAAAGTGATTCAATGAAATAGCTGTTTTGGGGAATATTCTAAAATTTTATCTGATAAAGATATTATTTCCTTATACAAATCATTTGGGAAAATAGTTCAAAATATAAACAACATACTCAGTGATTTACAAGAAACAATTCATTATTGTCAATAAATCCACGATTTACTATCAGTTTGATCTTGGCTAAGTTCCTTAACCTCTCTGTGGATCAGTAGTTCCTTAACCTCTCTGTGGATCAGTTTCTTCATCTGTAATATGGAAAGAATTCTTGTTGCTATCTCAGAGAGATTTGTAAAGAATTAGCATGTATGAAACACTGAAACAAATTACTTTAAATAACATGGAATATAATTTATAGTACTACATAAAGCAATAGAATCAGGTATTTCAAAGATATAGCAACTTAAAAAACAAACAGGTTATAGTAATGGATATTATTTTGTTTGTCCATGATGGATTTTCATTAGGAGGGCAGGGCCCATATCAGTTTAATATGCTTTGTTCTCTATTAGTGTATAAATGGTTGCTTAGTAAATGCTATTTGATGATAATGATGGAAAAAAATCAAATACTAGCTGATTTTTTTAGAAGGTAAGTAATTTCAGGGATATAAGTCATTCTCCAAGGTACAATGAAATTCCAATGTACCTATAAAAGGAAGGAAAGAAAACTTGAATAGAATGGGGTGAAACTATGTCAGAATGACAAGCGAAGCGAGGTAGCAGAGGTCCCAACAAAAACAAGAACCTCGATTTCTTTCACTGATAGGTAATATTTATGCTGGTTGGCTAGTTAGAGAAAGTTAAAGAAACTACCTCTTCCTTGCTTAAAGACTCTGCCTCAAGAGAAAAGTTTAAAAACTTGAAATGAAATCTAAAACCTGTGCTTGGTCAGTGAGTTGATAAATCTGCTCCATTTACACACAGTGACATCAACCTTATTTAGACAATTTAAAGTCATTGGAAATTTTATAGGAAGTCAGTGTTTCTTTTCTGCTAGTGAGCTCTCTGTCCTTCTCTAGTGAAATATCATTTGAGGTATGGTAAGACTTTGTCAGAAAACAAAACCAAACCCATGCTATGATATGCCATCTTTTTGGTGTATACGTATTTTAAAACTATGTTATGTTTTCTCATTCTACATACCAGTAAGGTGTGCCCACGAAGGAGTTGGCAGGAGAAGCCATTGAGGCAGATCCAAAATCAGCTAGTTTCACCTGGCCTGGCTCAGTTAGAAGAATATTTCCTGCTTTAATATCCCTATAGGAAAAAAATCAGAGGTTAGAAAATTACTTTTCAATTTTGATTATGTAATAGGTCAGAGCATGCAATTAATAAGACAAAAAGTTTATTAAGAAAAACCTTGCTCAGATAGCCAGAAGGGGATTTAATAATTACTGCATGTTGTAAGGGTGCCCAGATTCCTGGGTGTACATACAGGTAGGTCATAGTAATTACGAAAAGGAAGAGCTTTCTTCAGAGGGAGGGAATGCAATGAGAAAAAAGGCAGACATGGCAGACAAGGAAACTGTTGAGTTGCTATACTTACAAAAGCATATTCTTAGATGCTAAATCTAGTCACCAATAGTATTCCTTGTGCTGGGAAAATTGACACCATTTGTAATTGCCTTGTTTCTTTTCCAAATTACATGACATTTTTGGAGTCTAAACAAACCTCCAATGACTCTCAAGGACTCTATATTATCTACCTACCAATAAACCTCAGCTACACACATACCTTTTCTTTCTTGCCTGTGACCCTTTCTCTCTGCCTTTAATTGTAACTGCAACTCTAAGGCATTTGAGGGTACATGTTATATAGAAGGTGTTATTTTAAAAATAACACTGTACAGTAAAAAGAAGACCCTGAAAGATCAAAACAAACAAGGATTAGGGGTTAGAAAATTGCATTTTTATTGTATTACTACAAAGAATTGCAAGTGGTTAAAAATAAAACTATTATATGTTTTATGCATCAAAAAAATTTTTTTAATATGATTTTTAAAAATTCATTCTTTAGTATGATAATTTAGATGAGAAGATGTAGATGTACTCCTTATTTTCTTTAAAAAAAGGCATGAAGTGTAATGAGTATTAGGAACCAAGAATTTTAAGTTGATGGGCAGTGGAAAAATAAAGCAGAGAGAATGAGGAAAATTTTTGTCAAGTTGAAAATGATAAAGCTCAAATGCTTCCCAAAACAATAATTTCCAAAAGTCTTCCCTTGAAAATTCAGTTTCTTTCCTCATGATGACATTAGGCATTTGCAGAGAGAACTAAAAAAAGCATTGTTTATTTTTCATACAACAGAAAAATACCTTTTATCTATTATCTTCAGTTAGAACATGGTTTTTTGCTTTTTGAACCAAAATAATAAAAATCCAAGACATGGCATTTATTCTAAAATAAAGAATATTATTTAAAATCTATTTTAACTTCTTTTACATATTAAGATAAAGTATAATATAGAACAAAATATTAAATTAATGTACAGATTTGTGTAACAAAGGCATAAAAAACTGAACTGTGGCTTTAAATAAGAGCAGGCAAATCATAAACAAGTTGGCATTCAGTAATAACATCTTGGTACCAAAGGGATATATTTTTCAAAAACATCAAATTCATACACATTATGGTTAGATTTATCTTATCAACATTTATTAGACATGGTTAGGTTCATTCTTTGTTCTCTAAATAAACCAAATTCACAGCAGGAATTCTGGTCTGCTTATCTTGAGGAAGTTCTGCTTTTGTGGTACCAGTAAACTGGTGATGTCTACTCTAGGGTGATTAAAACAGAAGAAGCACAAGGGGAACCTATGACCTAATAGTTTCATTTCTTCTTAGTAAATGTCAGTATTTTTGTTTTTCAGCTATCACAGATCCCTTATACCTGCCTTATATCCCACTACTTCTCCCACCATTCATTAAAGTAACTGTACTAGAAGTTCTTTACTAAGAGAAGGAAAGATTAATAATAACATCTTTGTCTAGGAGAAATTAGTGGTGGAAAGTAGGTTGGAAGGAGGAGAGTGAGGTTGTGGTTGAGAAAATATAAGGTAGAGGAAAGCCTTGGACTAGGAGTTAGGAAATTTTAATTTCATCTTTATTATATAAAAGCTGTGAAACCATGGAAAATTAATTAAATCTTTCTGAGTGCCAGTTTCTTCATCTGCCAAAATAAAGACAATACCTTCCTAAATATTTATGTGGACTACAGAAATACAAAACATTTTAAAGTGATAAAACAGCATATATTTCTACAACACTGACTTGTTACTTGTATAGGAAAGGGAGAAGAAATTCAGGGGAGATAAATACATGCAAGGCAGGCTAATTTTCTTTTCTCTTCTTGGCACAGTATCAAAGATTGCTAGGCCCTTCCTCAAATTTTCCTGCAAAACCTTGCCTGGAGAATAGTTACCTATGGAACAGAAGTGATGTAAGACTGTATATTTGGAAGAGACCAAGAGACAGGAGCTAAATTCTGGCTTTACTCCTTACATCCAGAAGCAGCAGGAATCTTTTGCTTCCTGTAAATCCTCAGGCACCCTAAAAATTGTAGCATGCACTAATTTTCAAGATACCTTGAATAGATAGTTCTGTAACTGAAATGAAAATGTAACTGGTTTCTAATCTTACCTATGAATCAATGCATGAGAATGCAGGTAGGCTAGCCCCTGCAAAGCACCGTGAGTGATGGCAGCGATCTCCACTTCTTGAAGTGGTTTCTTATGAACTGAGGAAGGAAAAAAATAATTCATGAGTAGATGATCAGTTTTATTTCCTCTCTTTATTATCTTATACAGCTATACCAGACTGAATTATATACTTTTTCAAATGACAATTTGGGAACACATTCACCTAAACAGACAGGATATAGATTTCCTTTAGAACAGCAATAAATGTCCAGATAATAGGAAACCCAAGTATAAAAACAAACCAAAAACTCCTCAAAACAAAATAAAACAAGTAAAGCCTGATATTCATTGTAATGAATTAATTTACTTGTCAGTTGCAAGTCAAAGCCACGCTGATTCCAATCGGCCAGGTCCAAATTTACCAGTTCCTTCTGACATTTTAAATTTCTAGAGAGTTTTAGGTTGCATTATTTTCTTCTGCCACAAAGCCATCTATAATTACCTCTTCTAACTACAGGTTTTCATTATTTGTGAAAGCAGCTAATAAGCAATTTCTATTCAGAGATCAAGGATGATATAAGAAAGTTTTTTTAACTGTAAAATTTTAACATAGCCTCTGGCTATAACACATTTGCAGAAGAGAACTAGGTCAATCAAGATATTTGAAAGGCTTAAATTCAGTATAACATGTATGAATTTGATGTTTTTGGCTGCACATACTATACATCATATTAGCCAAACATTTTAGTAGTACCTGCCCTGGGTGGGGCAGGAAACAAAACAGCAGGAGAGCTACTAATCATCACAGAGATACTTTCACTAACTGCAGAGAGAAAGTTTGCATAGCTTATCCACACAACCCCTAAGTCTAAGTCATCATCCATTTAGTTTGTCCAAACTGCACTTTAGTAAAGTAGTAGATGATATTTGGGTCAAGGTAAAAGAGAAAGGGAGAGATAGTGCTTTATTCTCACCTTCTAACAAATCGGATGCTGATCCTAAGCAATATTCCATCACCAACTGTAAAAAATTAAAATAATGACCAGAATAATGAAGGTTAATAAGAAACTGCTAAAATCAACTAACTAACCAAGAAACTAAGAATACTAGAATAAATATTCTGACCTTCCTGAACCTGGATTAAATTTTGGTTATCTGGCAATAATTGATTTTTATAACATTTATCATCTGTTTTTGTTATTTCCTACTTGGAATTAGAATTGGTTTAAGACTATAAAGGGACTGGATATGGAAATAGTTATTGTAAATAGTCAAACTGAAATTGCCAATTTATTTATTTACAAATATCCATGCCACCTTGTTTCAAAAGTATTTAAGCACCTAGCTTTCACTCTTTCACTATAAAATTAATTTTGTAACTTGGAAGGTGACAACCAAATTCATGAGACAGTAAAATCTATACTGGGAAATACTAGTTAAATAAAGCAAACCAAGAAGTAGGAAGTTCCTTATTTTTACTTTTTAAAAAGTTCTAAACAAGAAAATATTCTTTAGAACTCAATCTAAAGATGTAGACTGCTATGTATCATTATATTAGTTTGAATTTTTGAGAGATGGATATTTAAATTTATATCTTAAAATATTTCTAGAACAGTATTATTAAAATACTGATATTTATTGTGTTACAATCTTGGGAGCCTTCTTAAAAGCAAAAATGAGAAAATTCTTTCTTTTACTCTCATCTTAGGTTTTAATAAAGACTAATCTTTATTAAAGTCAGAAGTGTGAGTGCTCAGTGACCAATCTCCCACCCCCCACCATACACACAAGCACACACACTCCTACAAATTATTACTTTGTTATTGTGAAACACAAATTTCCTATAATCACCTACACATAGCCACTATTAACACACTGGTTTCTTTCATTTAAGAAAATTAATGTAAAAACATTTATGTATTACATAAACATTACTGGAATAGTTTAGAAGAATATAATATTAATATTATATTATTCCAGTAGTGCAAGGTATATAATATATAATGTTATTATATATAATAGCTATATATTTATATATCTAAATTGTTAAATTTATTATGTATTTATATATGTAATTAAATTTATATATAACATATTTATAAAAAAATTTCCATTACTGGGATTTAAAACAATATGAAAAGCTTATAAGTTTAAAGATTAGAAACCTTATTATAGCTTTCTGCTTGACATTAAAAATAAGCAGATTCAGAAATATTTTATTTCTTATTGTGAAATGAAAGATTCCACATAAGTGAATATTATAATATACACAGGCTTTTATATGTACTATTTTTTTCCAACTTTACTGAGATATAATTGACAAATAAACACTATTTTTTTCTTTAATCAATTTTGATGGTAATACAATTCTCAACTATATTACTTTTCTACTTTCTTAAATTGAGTAAATTAATATGCATACATAACTTCCTTAAACTGAATATATGGAGTCTGAACATAGAAATTTAAAATCAAATGGAGTGAATATGTATATAGCTATGTTTCTATTTTTAAAATTACATGTTAACTTTATTTTTGTCACAAATATCCTTTTTCTTGTTATTTCATAACACAAGGGCACCTAAGCTGTGGTTTGTTGTTTGCTCCTGACATTAAACAGCTCAGGTTACTTTGCTTTTACATCATAAGGTCTGCTTTCTAACTTTCCTGAATTCAAATTAATCTTGTGGCTGTTTGTACATACATCTCCAGCAGCTTAATTCTATGAGCTCCTTCTAATTAGCCTATCAAATCTGCTATAGACAGAGACCAGTTAACCAAGCTTATTAGCACTCTATGTAATCTAAGAGTAACTAGGCTTTAAATAAGTGCTCAGAGGATTTTCTGAAGACTTGAAAGGTATGAGATCTAGCACTTGATTTTGTAACATTTATTCTGCCTGCTCCAAATCCCTTTCTTGACTCCTTCAATGCAGCTGAGATTGCCAGAGAACTGATTTCCAGAGGAGATACTCCTCTGATTAATTTCTTCTGTTCAGAACAGAAGCAATGCCTCTGGATATCCTAAGAGTTGCTTGAACAGAAATGTTTTTGTTTAAGTATGTTGTTTGACAGTCTATCTGGGAGGGAACAAAAGTTTTATTCCCTAATGGGAGATCAGGGAAGGACTTGTACATGGTAAGTACTCAATAAATGGCAGTTAAGTTGGACTTTAAATTAGAATGTGCAATCTGATGAAGTAAAAAATATAGCATTTTCATGTACTCAATGGTACTTAATGTGCTAAACTAAAAACAGAAACACAATCATGTAAAAATATACTAAAAAGATAAGTGTAACAAAATACTGTTTCATTTAAATCATATGCTGGGCCCTGTTTGGTAAAGCTTAGACAGTGATGGTAATATCAAGCAGAATTCCAAAATTTGGGGGGTATTAGAGTGGGGGATGAGAAATGACATAGATAAAAATTTTAGGATGGGAGTAAAAGGGCCTACCTCTTCCTTTTGCAAATAAATCATTATATAATGATGTTAACTTTCCACTATCTCTTTGTTGAGTGTTTATGGAATAAAACCTCCCATAGGCTAGATGTCATATTTAATCTTATAAAATATATACCATACCTCTTAATACCATCTGAGGTATTAAGAAATGTTAAATACTGATAACAAAAGTCAAATGTGACAGAAATGGGACTGAAAATTTTAGATAACAGAGATAATGGAAAAAAATTTTTTTTAAATTAAAAATAGATAATAGTCCTTTAACTTACCCAAGCAGTGTGCTCTTTCAGGTAACAACCTTTGTACTCAATGGTATTAGGATGCTTCAATTGTCGTAAAAATTTGACTTCCTTGAGAATATCTTGCCATTTCTATCAAAGTCAGAAAGAAAACATTTTAATTTTTAAACTGGAAATAGGTTTATAATCAAGTATTATCAAGTATACATATATATATTTTAAAAATTAGTTGAAATGGACAAAGTGAATGTTTAATGAATGTTATTTAAACTGTTATTTCTTTAGCTTTTACTACATGTAAATGTAAATCCATCACCATATTATACTAAATCCATTATACTAACCCATGTTATATTCCACAAAATAGTTTATTGAGCTAGAATATTAGGCATGTTTACTACATGCTCCACAGAAAAGAAAAAAAAGAACTGTTGATAAAGAAATATTTAAAGAACTGTATTTCTACTGTCAATTTTATACTAACTTGTTTATTTCAGTTTAGGTATACAACTACCTTTAACATACCTCATGTGTCTGCTTCCCACTATAGGACATTTTCTTAACTGCCACCACCTCATTAGTGTGAGCATTTGTGGCCTGTGTTAAGAGAATAGAAAAAGAAGAGGAAAAGATGTTTCAGCCAGTTTAATTTAAATATTTGACTACAGACTTTAAATAACATTCTCCTACTTCATTATCACATAGTTTAAAGACACTGCAACTTTTGATAGGCTAGATAGACATTTCCACCCCATTTTAAGTTGTAGCTTCTCCTAAGCCCTACCTTATGCATGCAAAGACTATAATATAAAAAAGGATTAGGATTTAACAAAATATATCCAATCAAACAGAAATAAGTCAAATTTCCAAAATACCCATATGGGCTTCACCATGTAGATTGTTCATTGGTGGAGAGCCAGGTAAATAAATATGGTACAATCATGAGTTAAAAATGAAAAGAATGATTCAGACAGGTCTTAAAAAAAAAAGAATGAGGAACTCTATATGTATATATAGTAATATGGAAAGATGTAAAAATTATGACTAAAAAAAGCTGTACAGTATGACTTCATTTTTGCAAAACAGTAATAATGTTAAGTATATAGGTAGAAAAAATTGTGAAAGAATTTATACCAGAATATATGGCAGTGATAATCCCTAAGGCAGTGCTATCCTATTGAACTTTCTATGATGATAGAAATGTTCTATATTTACATCACACATGATAGCATGTGAAATGTGGCTAGAGTGACTGAGCGAATGGATTTTAAGTTGCATTTAATTAAAAAAATTTTTTATTGAAGTATTTTTGATGTACAATCTTATATTGGTTTCAGATATACAACAGAGTGGTTCAACAGTTACCCAAGTTATTAAATCCTCACTCTCACTAGTGTGGTTACTATCTGTCAACATAGGAAGATGTTACAGAGTAACTGGCTATATTCTCCATGCTGTACTAAATTGTATTTAATTTAATAAACTTAAATTTAAACAGTGGCTACTGTATTCAACATGCAATAGAAGGCAAAATTAATCATAAGAGGAACTTTCACTTTCGAAGGCACTTTTAGTTTATAACTGTATTACATATATACATGTATACATTTGTGTGTGTGTTCATCTATAAAGGCTGCCTTGTCTCATAATTAACTCTAATTTTTTTCCATATCTAAAATATAACAGTTCATCAAAAGCACACATGAAAACAACAAATAACTCAAGTAATATTTTTTCCTCCTAATTTACTCAAGCAATTTAAAACTAGATAATTTTCCAAAACTTTTCAGAATAAATATAAGACTAAAAATATAACATTAAGTAAATATAACATTTATTATATATAAATAAATATAACGTTAACAGATTATCTAGTCCTGGCTTTCTTTTAATAACAGGACTCTGCATCAGTGCCATACCCCTGATATAAGTAAGCTATTTCAGTTCTATGTTATTTTGTGGACCAATAAAGCTGTAATAGTGGTTCTGAGGTAAAAGATTGGAATTCACTCGCTGATAAAATCAAATCACCAATTTTAGAGAAAATGCACAAAATCACTTTGTTATATAATTAAAGAAACTCCCCAGGTAAAACAATGATTTCCAACTTAAAAATTAAAAAATTCAGACAACATACTGATACAAAAAAAATTCAACCCAAACCCAAGAGTCTTACTGAATGCCAAAATGCAGAGAAAATAAACACATTATAAAAAAAATTGTTTTTGTAACAAGCATTAAGGTAAAAGTACCTAATATAAAGACAAGGTCTTCACTAGTCATAGTTTTCAAATCAGTAGGACTCACAGAGGCATTTTTTTTAAAGGTATTTTATTCACTTAGAAGGTACAGCCTGACTTTTGTTAAAACTATGTCACATCTTGCTGGTTTTAAAATTTAACACTAAGACTATGTTTATATGACAGCAACAAAGAAAAGTTGACATAAATTCAGCATTACAATAGAGGTTAGAAGGATTACATCTGAAAAGTGGATATATTGGGCATGAATCTATGTACTGTGTAACAACTTAAGCAATTTGGGAAATGTTAGGAAATGCTCAAACAAAAATGTGAGGAACTTTACTTGTAGTGGGGCTTTAAAAAAAACAAATTCTAACCTTTATTAAAAAAAAAGGCCCACACATATGGAATTAAATAGTATTATCTAATTGCTTATTATGGTTATCTATAATCAATGCTAATTTGGAACCAGACACATGAAAAAAGAATCACCCTTAAATAAAAATATATTTATTTGCATTTACAGAATAATTATTATTTAGAACTTGGTAAATATACTTGCTTATAGAACCTATCTACTGGGGCAGAGACTTGAAATTTGAAAAACATTTCCATGTTGATTTTTCTATAGATGTGAAGTTCTTAATGCAATTTTATATTGGTTAAAACTCAGAACTGAAACTGAAACTTAAAAAAAAAATCAGTTTTGGTACCTAAGAAAGGAAACTATCAATGGGGGCTCCACTTTCCAGGGCTTCATACTGTATTATGAATGATTATAACCTCTAAACATTTCAAATTTTCTTCTTGAAACTTACATTCATACTTAACCCTTCTAATAGTCTCAATGGTCTCAGTAACATTAAGCAAGATAAGTGATTCAAAAAATATTTATTGAGTACCATGTGTTTCTGGTATTTTCTTACCCACTTTCTAACTACATTTAGATTAGTGTCAACTTTTTGCTAGTTTACAGAGAGATATAAAAATTAAACATCAACTTTCCTTTTTTGCCCTAGATAATAAGCCTCAATGAAAACTAAAAATTATATCTATAAAACTAAAATTAGTTTATATCCAGAGGACTAGAACTAAATTATGTGTTTTGGATAGATTACAGACTATATGCTGAGTTCAACAAGGCAACACTAGATACCTAGGAACTTCATAGTTGTGTTTAAATGAGTACAAAAATTAACCTGTTCAGCCTTTTTTTTTGTTTTCTTTTAATACAGAATTTCTTACTATTTCAGTTGTTAATGCTGCTAATTTTTTATTTAGTTATGTTAATTCAAAACACAGATAAAGCTCATCAAATTAATAGTTCCAACTTTCTCTGAATATACTCAGCTGATTGATTCTACAAGAGCTGGGCCAGGGTACAATTCACTTTAAACATATTTCCTTGTATCATTCTGTGTAAAAGCTGTAAACTACAGAGTCTAACAGAATTGTAGTGTTTAGGTATAAAAATGTTGGTGGCTAGACTCTGGTTTTTAATGACTCATGAAAAGTACTAGTAATTAACAGTACATCTTTCAGTTCTTTACAATTCACTCATTAATTCAACAAATACTTATTAGGTGTTCAAAATGTGCAGGTGTTGGGCTAAGTGCTAGGGATAGAACTGTGAGTAAATTTGCCTAGAACCTATCTCTCTTCCAGTAACACACACAGTAACAAATTAAAATAAAAACAAACTAATGTAAAATTGCAACTGTGATATATTATAAAGAAGGGTGTGTGTTACTTTGAGAACTCAAAATAGGGGGATGTGAGTTAGGCAGGTCAGGCCGGCTTTTCTGAAGAAATGAGGTTTCAGCTGAGAGCTAAAGAGTGACCAATCAAAGGTTAAGAAGGGGAAGATGAAGGGGGAAAACATTCCAGAGAACAGTTTGTGCAAAGATCCTGCAATGGATGATCAAAAGAAAGCTATTATACCAGAGCCTGAGCAATGAGAATGGAAGGGAATTAGTTCAGGTATAGATAGGGAACACATCATGGAAGACCTTGCAGGTCGGCTAGAGTAAGGATTTTGATCTTAGGTGAAGAATAGAGGAGAGCCCCTGAAGGCTTTATAGAGAAGAGGACCTGCCCTCTGATTCTAGCCAAAAAAAGATTCGGAGATGAATTAGGTTATAAAGTGATAGAAGGAAAATAAGAAAAGACAACTAAAAAGATATCTCTGAGAAGAACAAATACTTCACAAACAAATATATGCAGAATGTTTCTATTTTTTAAAAGTTTAAAATCAAGCAAAACCATATTATATTGTTAGGGTGCAGAAGTAAGTGGGTTACATATAAAGGAAAACAAGAAAATAATCACCATAAAATTCAGGAGAGTGGACTCTGCTAACACAGGAGGGGCTTTTGGGGTGCTGGCAATATTCTATTTTTGGCCTGTCTGGTGGTTATAAAGGGATTTACCTTTTAATTATTCAAGTTATATATTAATATATATAAGTATGTATGTATTATGCACACTTATGTATGTATAATGTATTTATAATTTAAGAATCCTTTTTTTTTTAAGCCTTAAAGAGCCCAGCTGACATACATGGCACCTACCAGCGACCACTCCTATCAACATGACAAGACAGAGGAACATGATACAGACAAAAATCACCAAGACCCAGACAACCCCTGAGAAGGACCCTGAAGGGATGGAAATGCAGAATCTTCCTGAAAAAGAATTCAGAATAAAAGTCATAACCATGCTGATGGATCTACAGAGAAATATGCAAGAGCTAAGGGAGGAAGTGAGGGAAGTCAGGAAAGATAATGCAGAAATGAGACAAGCCATCGATGGGCTCAGCAGCAGACTGGAAGAGATGCAAGAGACTGTTAATGCAATAGAAATCAGAGAACAGGAACACAGAGCACCTGAGGCAGAGAGAGATAAAAGGATCTCTAGGAATGAAAGAATATTAAGGGAACTGTGTGACCAATCCAAACGGAACAATATTCGCATTATAGGAGTACCAGAAGAAGAAGAGAGAGAAAAAGGGATAGAAAGTGTCTTTGAAGAAATAATTGCTGAAAACTTCCCCAGGCTGGGGAAGGAAATAGTCTCACAGTCCATGGAAGCCCACAGATCTCCTAACACAAGGGACCCCAGGAAGACAACACCAAGACACATAATAATTAAAATGGCAAAGATCAAAGATAAGGACAGAGTATTAAAGGCAGCTAGAGAGAGAAAAAAGATCACCTTCAAAGAAAAACCCATCAGACTAACAACAGACTTCTCAACAGAAACCTTACAGGCTAGAAGAGAATGGCATGATATATTTAACGCAATGAAACAGAAGAGCCTCGAACCAAGAATACCGTATCCAGCACGATTATCATTTAAATATGACAGAGGGATTAAACAATTTCCAGACAAGCAAAAGCTGAGAGAATTTGCCTCCCATAAACCACCTCTACAGGACATCTTAAAGGAACTTCTCTAGAGGGAAGCACTCCTAAGGCTAAAAAGCTGTCACCAGAGAAAATAAAATCATAGCAAAGAAAGCAGACCATCCAAACACTAACTAAAGGCAAAGAATAAAATATAAAGAATGGAGAAGGAAGAATAAGAAGGGAGAGAAATAAAGAAACATCAGACTGTGTTTACAATAACAACAAGAAAGTTAAGTTTGATTGTTAGATAGTTAAGAAGCAACCCCTGAACCTTTGGTAACCATGAATCTAAAGCCAGCAATGGCAATAAGTACATATCTATCGATAATCACGCTAAATGTAAATGGACTAAATGCACCAATCAAAAGACACAGAGTAATAGATTGGATAAAAAAGCAAGACCCATCTACATGCTGCTTACAAGAGACTCACCTCAAACCCAGAGATATACACAGACTAAAAGTGAAAGGATGGAAAAAGATATTTCATGCAAACAACAAAGAGAAAAAAGCAGGTGTTGCAGTACTTGTATCAGACAAAATAGACTTCAAAACGAAGAAAGTAGCAAGAGATAAAGAAGGACATTACATAATGATAAAGGGGTCAGTCGAACAAGATGATATAACCATTTTAAATATATATGCACCCAACACAGGAGCACCGGCATATGTGAAACAAATACTAACAGAATTAAAGGAGGAAATAGACAGCAATGCATTCATTTTAGGAGACTTCAACACACCACTCACTCCAAAGGACAGATCAACCAGACAGAAAATAAGTAAAGACACAGAGGCACTGAACAACACACTAGAACAGATGGACCTAACAGACATCTACAGAACTCTACACCCAAAAGCAACAGGATACACATTCTTCTCAAGTGCACATGGAACATTTTCCAGAATAGACCACATACTAGGCCACAAAAAGAACCTCAGTAAAGTCGAAAATATTGAAATTCTACCAACCAACTTCTCAGATCATAAAGGTATTAAACTAGAATTAAACTTCAGAAAGAAAACAAAACGGCTCACAAATACATGGAGACTTAACAACATTCTCCTAATTAATCAATGGGTCAATGACCAAATCAAAACAGAAATCAAAGAGTATATGGAGACAAATGACAACAACAACACAAAGCCACAACTTCTGTGGGACGCAGCAAAGGCAGTTCTAAGAGGAAAGTATATTGCAATCAAGGCCTATCTAAAGAAAGAAGAACATTCCCAAACGAATAGTCTAAAGATAAAATTACTGAAATTGGAAAAAGAAGAACAAATGAGACCCAAAGTCACCAGAAGGAGGGACATAATAAAGATCAGAGAAGAAATAAATAAAATTGAGAAGAACAAAAGAATAGAAAAAACCAATGTAACCAAGAGCTGGTTCTTTGAAAAAATAAACAAAATAGATAAACCCCTAGCCAGACTCATTAAGAGAAAAAGAGAATCTACACACATAAACACAATCAGAAATGAGAAAGGAAAAATCATGACGGATCCCACAGAAATACAAAGAATCATAAGAGAATACTATGAGAATCTATATGCTAGCAAGCTGGAAAACCTAGAAGAAATGGACAACTACTTAGAAAAATACAACCTTCCAAAATTGACCAAACAAGAAACAGAAAAACTAAACAGACCAATCACCAGCAACAAAATTGAAGCGGTAATCAAAAAACTACCCGAGAACAAAACCCCCGGACCAGATGGATTCACCTCAGAATTCTACCAGACATATAGAGAAGAAATAACACCGATTCTCCTTAAAGTTTTCTAAAAAATAGAAGAGGAGGGAATACTCCCAAACTCATTCTATGAAGCCAGCATCACTCTAATACCAAAACCTGGAAAAGACCTCACCAAAAAAGAAAATTACAGACCAATATCCCTGATGAACGTAGATGCAAAAATACTCAACAAAATATTAGCAGCCATAAGAAGAAAACAAATCCTACCATTTGCAACAATGGAACTAGAGGGTATTATGCTCAGTGAAATAAGCCAAGCCGAAAAAGACAAGTACCAAATGATTTCACTCATATGTGGAGTATAAGAACTAAGAAAAAAACTGAAGGAACAAAACAGCAGCAGACTCACAGAACCCAAGAACGGAAATAGTTATCAAAGGGAAAGGGACTGGGGAGGATGGGTGGGGAGGGAGGTACAAGGGGGGAAAGGGGGCATTACGATTAGCAGATGTAATGTTAGGGGGGCACGGGGAGGGCTGTACAACCCAGAGAAGACAAGTAGTGATTCTCTAGCATCTCACTACACTGATGGACAGTGACTGTAATGGGGTTGGTGGGGGGGACCTGATGAAGGGGGTAGTGTAATCACCATAATATTGCTCATTTAATTGTAGATTAATGATATCAAAATAAACTTAAAAAAAAGAATCCTTTTTTAAAAAAGAGTCTATGTGAAGGAGGAAGATAGGCCTTTGACTGGCTCTTAAATACTTTCCTAAGCCCCAAACTAACCTAGGAGTGTTACTAAAAAATAAGCACCTTCTTCAGTCACGGAAGGCTACTTAATGATAAAATGTACTTGAGTGGGAGCCAAGTACTGGATGGTGGGGAGAAGGAGGAGAAGTGGTAGTAGTGCTGAGCAGACACAAAGGGAAGAGAATGTATTCAGAGAAAACCCAGGCTGAAGATTTGGCTAGAAATAAGATGAGCTATAGATGCAATTAATAAAATCTCATTTGGAAGGACAACAACAGAGAAACCTTACCTAAATGGAAGAACACGACTTCAAAGGAAAAGTCAAATACTGGTTAAGAAAAAAATAATTTGATAACAGGTTTGGAGGAAAAATAGGTAATAATTAGTACTTATAATTTACTTGCTTTAATGGACTAGTATACTTAAGGAAGTATTTGTTACTTTGATGGAACAAACTTCTAAGGTTATATAAATACATCAGTGAACTATATTTTATGTAATGAATTTCAGGTGAATGAGCTAAACTAACATTTTAGTTGTTTCTCATTCTTCTCATCAGAAGATAATCACATTCCTGGAATTCAAATTGACTCCAGGGGGCTATCCTTTAACCTCAAATACTGACTTGACATGACTGTTACTAAAAATCTTTGTTAGTCCATCTGTCTGAGTAGCTGTCCATTGGTCTATCCATGCATCTATCCATCTATCTATCCACCATTTACTGAAATCTTCCTATTGCCAGACATTATATTAGTTACTAGGGATATAACAATGAATAAGGTAGACAGACATAATCCCTGTCCTCATCAAGTTTCTTATTTAGGGGGTGGGACATATATATAAAAAACTCATACACAATTATTTAATTACAACTGTGATAAATGCAATGAAGTACAAGAATAAAGTGTTTTGAGATCATAAAGAAAGTCTTAATTCAGTGCTGGAGGGTTAAATAGGAAAAGCTATCTTGTGGAAGTAATACTTAAATTGAAATCTGTAGGATAAACAGAATTAGACAGGGAAGGAATGCAATTTGCAGAGTTTTCTAGGTGGGAGGAGTAGCCTATATAAAGTCCCTGAGGGAGAAAAGAGAGTGGCATATATGGGAAATACATAAGGCTCAAATTCAAGCTTACAGCTTTTTTGTACTACATTGATAGCAGAGTCAGTTGATAATAGATACCACTGACTTGAATAATGCCTAGAATTCCAGGACTGGCTTTTCAGCAATGATTATTTGCTTCTACTGTAAATATCATTTAATTTGTAGAATAAACATTAAAACCAAGTATATCTTACAAATAATAGAATGTACAGAAGTCAAACTTTCTTAACTTGATTTAAATGATTCTTTTAAATTACTTACAAAATAAACTGCCCCAAAACTTCCATGTCCAATTTCATGCAGACCAATAAAAAGTTCTTCAGGATCATCCCGGTAGAACAGATCAGCAATCTCTGGGTCCTTTGGCACCCCTTTACGCATGATGACCAGTATTTGCAAGTGTTTTGCTTTTGATATCCCTGTCAGCTTTATCTCTCATTGACAATATTTTTTTGGTAAATTTTTAGTACCTGTAGAAAAATAAGGTTTGACATCAACTTAATTCTAAAGTATTCTGATTGGTGGCAATATAAATTAATATTAAAAAGCATCTTAGTCTTACAACTTCATAATAAAAAGATAAATAACCCAAAAGAAAAATGGGCAAAGGATCTGAACAGACATTTCCCCAAAGATTCACAGTGACCTTTAACACATGAAAAAGATGTTCCACATTATTAGTCATTAGAAAAATAAAAATTAAAACCACAGTGAGATACCATTTGATACCCACCAGGATGGCTATTTCCAAAAAGTCAGATAATAAGTATTGGTAAGGATGTAGATAAATCAGAACCTTCCAACACTGCTGATGGGAATGTAAAATAGTGCAACCATATAGGGAAACTTACTGGCAGTTCATCAAAAACTTAAACATAGAGTTACTATTTAATTCTACAATTCCACTCCTTGGTATATACCCAAAAGAAATAATAAGAACATGTCCACACAAAATCATATGAATGAATATTATTAGTAACATTATTCATAATACCCAGAAGGTGGAAACAACCCAAATGTCTGTTTGGTGAACAAATAAGGAAAATGTGGTATGTCTATACAATACAATATCATTCAGGCATAAAAAGGAATGAAGTACTGATACATGCGACAACATGGATGAATCTTACAACTATTATGCTAAGAGAAAGAAGTCAGTCACAAACAACTATATGGAGGAGGGTTGGGAGTGATAGCTAAAGGGTATGGGCTTTTTTTTTAGGCTAATCAAAGTGTTCTAAAATTGAGATTGTGGTGATGGTTACACAACTGTTAGTATACTAAAAACTACTGAATTGTACACTTTAAATGGGTAAATTGTATGTAAAAAATATATCTCAATAAATCTGTTATAAAAAGCATTTTGGTCTAATTAATATTGAAATGATAACAATTAACATTTACTAAGCACTACTATGTATCCAGCAACACTATTGTTATTTTGATTTTATAGAACAAGCTAAGATTGAGAGGCAAAACTACTTCCCTATGTTCAGGACTCTAGTATTGGTCAGAACTGGGACACAAACTCAAATCCAACTGCAAAATCCATGTTCTTAATTAATATGCAATATATATATATATATATATATATATATTAGAATAGGTAATTAACAACTCTTTGTGAACCAGTGGAAGAAACTGCTATAATTAGGTGACTATGCTAAGTGTTCACTTAAAGAAGGTCATTTTGCTACTACACAAAGTATTCTGAGTTCAAAGTTTCTATTAATGGAAGGACATCATTTTGACATGCTTACATATTGGTTGTTAATTACATTTACTGGATATAGAACATTTTTATTCATTTTCAAAAAATATTGAAATGTTAACTTCCAACCTATATTTTTTTTACTGTAAGTACTCCCTAACCCAAGGATGTTATTTCAACATTTGAACTTATCTCAAGATAGTTTGTGTTTCTTCCTTGATCCACTAGATAACAACACTAGAAATTTGGTTATTGGAATAAACCAAATAAAACTGTGTTTTGCAAAACATGAGTCAATGGGCTTCACTTAAGGAGAAGAGAAATAGGAGGTCATTAATTAAAGAAGTAAAACTGAGTGGTTAAGAGGCATTTTTCTCTTGTGACATGACAGCTTTAGGAAACAATGTACATTACTTCATATGGTTAGCCTAGTTAAATCATTTTGATTGACCATACGTAGGTCATCAATCAAACTATCCATCTATCCACTGAACTCTTTCCTTGAATAAAATCAAGGAGATATTTTTGAATGCCTACTATTTGCCAGACACTACAACTAGGTGTTGTAGATAGAATGGGATGTGGTGCCTGTCCTTAAAGAACTGAGAGTCAAATGTGGTGATAGGCATTAAACAATGACACAAATGGCAAAATAGTTACAATTAATTGTTTTTTGAGTAAAAAGAAAAAAATTTTAAGGATATAGTAGGGTGATCCAGTCTATTTTTTACTTGGATATTAAAAAGCATGACCTTTTAGGGAAAATAAAAGTAGTTCATGCAACATGGATATATGGTGGGATTGGAAGGAGAAAATACAAAGTTAGTCTTAAGCCAAGGAAAATCACATTAGGCCTTTTAAACCATATTAAGAATTTGAACTTTATACTGAAGACAACAGGGAGCCACTGAAGGTTTAAAATAGGAAAAAAAGATTCTCCCCACAACACTGCACCTGTATTCCTGGGCAGTCATCATGCCAAACCATGAATGCCAATAATCAAGCCTAAATTCAGAGTATCAATACTATGAAAAAGTAATTTAAACCTGGTAATTTGTCAATCAGGTGACAAAGTACACAAAGTTCACAAAGTGCTATGGCCTTCATTGCTTATATTTGAAAGCAGAAAAGAGAAACGATGGATTAAATCAAAGGCACACAAAGCAAATTATGAGATTGCCTTCAGGGAAAAACAAAAAAATCTACAAACTAAATTCATGAGAACTAAAATCTTCTCAGTCATCAAAATATGTTTCATATTTTTTAATATTTTGATTTTAATCTAAATAAAACTAAGTGCTATGGAAAACCATTGGGAGGACACACATATATCATTATGGCATACTATAGACTATAATGATTTTCAAAAGAAATACATATTTAAATGTAAAAAAAAAGAGTCCATAAAAACTTCTAAAATAAATTTCAGGTTAATATTTAATTACTAAGCAAGATACTAGTTGCAGAAGATACAGACTAAAATCAATAGGCTTGATAACCTACATTTAGTAACTTCTTTATCTTAAAAAATACAATGAATGGACTTCTGCTTCCAGCCAAATTGGAGTGACAGGGACTGGATTTACTATCTGCTACCAGAAATAACTAACATTACAAAGAAAACAAACAAGAGACCAAAATTCCTCATGAATATAGATGGAAAAATTCATAACGAAATTACAAGTAAAATTCAATAATATATAAAATTGATAACACAAATGACCCTTGAATAACATAGGTTTGAACTGTGCAGGTCCATTTATATGAAGATTATTTTTTCAATAGATATATTGGAAATTTTTTTGGAGATTTGGGACAATTTGGAAAAACATTTTCTTTTCTCTACCTTACTTTATTGTAAGAATACAGTGTGTAACACATACAACATATGAAGTATGTGTTAATCAAGGGTCAATTGTACATCAGGATTAAGTGGGATTTATCCCAGGAATGCAAGGTTGGTTTAACACTCAAAAATCAAAAGTAATTTACCACATCAACAATCTGAAAAAAAAGGACAGATTTTCATCTCTAAAGATGCAGAAAAAATGTTTGACAAAATCCAAAATTCATGCCTGAAAAAAACTCTGAGCCAATTAGAAAAAGAAGGTAACATCCCCAACCTGATAAAGGAAATCTAAAAAATAATTACAGTTAGTGTCAAATGTAATGGTGAAAGACCAAATGCTCTCTCCTAAGATTAGGGGCAAGGCAAAAATATCTGCTCTCAATGCTTCTATTCAACATTGTGTGGGATGTTCTTTATTGTACTTATAGTGCAATAAGGAAAGATATAAAATCAAAAGCATCAGGATTGGAAAGAAGTAAGACTCTTACTGACAAACAACATAATCACCTATGTAGAAAATTCAAAGGAATCTACAAAAAGATACTAATCAGTTAATCAAAGTCACAGAATACAAGATCAATATATAAAACTCAATTATATTTCTATATATGAACAAATGAATATAAAAACTTTAAATTATCACTTATAATAGCATCAAAAATATGAAATAATTAGGGACAAACCTGATAAAGGATATGCAAGACCTGAACATTAAAAACCACAAAATAATGATGAAAGGAGTTAAAGATAAAATGAAGAAAGATATTGTGTCAGAAGTCAGAACACTCAATACTGAGTTTTGTTTAGAAATAGAAATTGAGAAGATAATTCTAAAATACACTTTCATGAATTTCCATGAAAATGCAAAGGACCTAGAATACACAAAACAACTTTGAAAAAGGAAAACAAAGTTGGAAGGCTGACATAACCTAATTGCAAGATTTATCATAAGGTTAGTTAGTTATCAAGGTAGTGTGATACTTCTATATAGACAGATAGATATAGATAAGTCAATGCAACAAAATAGGTTGTCCAGAAATAGACCCATATATTTATGAACTGAATTTTTTTTATTAAGGTATCATTGATATACAATCTTATGAAAGTTTCCCACGAGCAACATTGTGGTTACTACATTCACCCATATTATCAAGTCGCCCCCCACACACACCATTGCAGTCACTGCCCATCAGCATAGTAAGATGCTATGAAGTCACTACTTGTCTTCTCTGTGCTATATTGCCTTCCCTGTGACTCCCCTACATTATATGTGTTAATCATAATGCCCTTTAATCCCCTCTCCCTCCCTCCCCACCCACCTTCCTCACCCGCTTCCCTTTGGTAACCGCTAGTCTGCTGCTGCTGTTTTGTTTCCTCAGTTTTGCTTTGTTGTTATACTCCACAAATGAGGGAAATTATTTGGTATTTGTCTTTCTCCACTGGCTTATTTCACTGAGCGTAATACCCTCTAGCTCCATCCATGTTGATACAAATGTTAGGATTTATTTTCTTCTTATGGCTGAATAATATTCCATTGTGTATATGTACCACCTCTTCTTTATCCATTCATCTACTGATGGACACTTAGGTTGCTTCCATATCTTGATTATTGTAAATAGTGCTGTGATAAACATAGGGGTGCATCTGTCTTTTTCAATCTGTGATCTTGTTTTCTTCGTGTAAATTCCTAGGAGTGGAATTTCTGGGTCAAATGGTATTTCTACTTTTAGTTTTTTGAGGAACCTCCATATTGCTTTCCACAATGGTTGAACTAATTTACATTTCCACCAACAGTGTAGGAGGGTTCCCCTTTCTGCACTTCCTTGCCAGCATTTGTTGTTCCTTGTTTTTTGGATGCTGGCCATCCTAATTGGTGTGAGGTGATATCTCATTGTGGTTTTAATTTGCATTTCCCTGATAATTAGGGATGTGGAGCATTTTTTCATGTGCCTGTTGGCCATCCGAATTTCTTCTTTGGAGAAGCATCTAGATCCTCCACCCATTTTTTAATTGGGCTATATGCTTTTTTGATGTTGAGGTGTGTGAATTCTTTATATATTTTAGATGTTAATCCTTTATTAAATATGTCATTTACAAACATATTCTCCCATCCTTTTTGTTCTACTAATGGTGTCCTTTGCCGTACAGAAGCTTTTTAGTTTGATGTGGTCTCATTTATTCACTTTTCTTTTTGTTCAGGAAAAAATTGCTCATGTTTATATTCAAGAGATTTTTGCCTATATTTTCTTCTAAGAGTTTTATGGTTTCATGGCTTACATTTAGATCTTTGATCCATTTCAAGTTTACTTCTGTTTATGGAGTTAGACAATAATCCAGTTTCATTCTCTTACATGAATGACTGAATTTTTATAATGGTGCACAGGCAATTCAGTGGAGAAAATCTTCAAAAAATGGTGCTGGACAATTGTATATACATATGCAAAAAAAAGTCTTTCATTCATACTGACACTATACAAAAATTAACTCCAAGTGGATTATAGAACTAAATGTAAAACATACAACTGAAAACATCTTTGATGAAAACACAGGGAAAAAATCTTTGTAACCTGGGTTATGCAAAGATTTATTAGATATAGAAACAATTCATAAAATAAAAAATTGATAAATTAGACATCATCAAGATAAAAAGTGTATACATTTTGGAAGGCTTTGTTAAGAGAATGAAAAGACAAGCCTCAGACTGGGAGACATTTTTGAAAAATATATCTCATAATGGACTTGTACCCAGAAAATATAAAGAATCCTCAAAACTGAATAAAAAGAAAATGAACAACACAATTTTTAAAATAGGGAAAAGATTAGAAGAGATACTTCACCAAGGAAGATATGTGAATGGCAGCTAAGCAGAAGAAAAGATGCTTAATATCACTATTCATTAGGGAGATACAAATTAAAACCCCATGAGATACTACTAAATACTTATTAGAATGGCTAATTTTTAAAAGACTGACCATACCAGGTGTTGGCAAGGATGTGGAGCAACTGTATCTTTCACACACTGCTAGTGGGAATGTAAAATTGCTATAAACAGTTTGGAAAACAGTTTGGCAATTTCTTAAGAAGTTAAACATACATCTACTATATGATATAGCTGTTCCACTCCTAGGTATTTACCCAAGAAAAATGAAAGTATGTGTTCACACAAAGCCCTGTACACAAATGTTCATAGTAGCTTTTTTTAAATAGCCCCAAATGGAAACAACCCAAATGTCCATCAACAGAGGAACAGATAAATAATCTGTGGTACAGGCAGACAATGGAATGCAACTCAGCAATAAAATGAACTACTGATACATGCTACAACATGGATGAATCTGAAAATACTTATGCTGAATGAAAAGAAGCCAGATAAAAAAAAGTACATAGTTAATGATTTCATTTATAAAAAATTCTAGAGAAAGCAAAGTAACAGAAAGCACATCAGTTCAATGGTTGGGGATAGGGTTGGGTGAGAAGAGGAGGGAGGGAGGGAGGGAATAATAATGGGGTATGAAGAAGCGTTTGGGAGTGAAGGATATGTTTATTATCTTCATTATGATTTTATACACACACACACACACACATGTATATATATATATATATACACACACATGTTAAAACATTATATCCTTTAAATATATTCAGATTATTGTATGTCAACTATATATACATAAGGTTGTTTTAAAAAAGATGTACTAAAGATATTTGAAAAGCAAATAAAATGGGGATGGTTCTTGCAAAGTATGCACTAGTTAAGTTATTGTTAATATCCAACAGGTTAACACATACATATACATATACCCATCCACATACTCAAAAGACATAAGTAAGAAATTTAAAAAGAAATAGCAATGGCTATTAATGGTATGAATATATCTAAGTCCATTAGTAATCAAAGAAGTAAAAAGTAAAATAATAAGAAACCTCATTTCACCCACCAAATTGGCAAAGTAATAGAGAAAAGATGGTTTTTGGTGAGGGCACAAGGAAACAGTTATTTCTATATATGCAGGAAGAACAGAATAGGTACATTCTTTGACCAAATAATAACCTTTTAGGAATTTATACAAGGTAGTTTCTTTCTTGTTTCTTCTGCTTTGCTTTAATGAAAGAGGCAGGGTGTAAGTAGGCAGCGCACAGGAGAGAGGACAGGGAAGATGGGAAATATCACTTTTTTCATCTGCAAGTTTGGATTTCTTCGCAGGCTTGTGTTTTATCTGATGTATGTGTTGGAATTTTCAGTAGTTATTTCCTTCTTTTTGCTTATCTGTATTTTCTAAATCTTCTGCAAAACCTGTTACTTCTCTAATTAGAGGAAAAGTGCTATGAGAAATTTTGTGTTATTTCAAAGTCTAATGATAAAGCACAACAAAAAATGGCAGTATTTATTTCCAGAAAATAATTTGATAATAGGAATCAAGAAATTTTTAGTAAGCTCATTTCATTTAACCAAGTCATTATCCATATTGTAAGCTAAGAATAATGAAAATCAATAAGGAAATAGTTTGAAATGAAAACATCTTTAATAAAAGAATTTTTATAACTTTATTAGTATTTACTAATTAACTTTTTTTACAAATACAATAAAAATTCATTATAGAAAAACAGAAAATATAACTTGTTCTCATTTTATAGGAGGAAGCTAAAGCATGGGTCTATACAATACCTCTTTGTGTATGGCACAAAATATACTGTATTTCTCAGATTCATTTTAGCAGCAATCTTTTTTTCTTCTTTTATTAACTTCAGTCTTTTGTATTTATGGTACACCTATGGAAAAAGGGAAAAAAATATAGAATTATAGGAGCAAAATTAAACAGCCAATAATAGATAATATGGTAGCTTTAAATATTTACAAATGTAATATTACAAAGTTAGAATTTCATCTTCATCTGTTTGTGGATGACAAATGTAACAAGTAAGATATTCACAACAAAGACCAGGCTACTACTCTTTCACAAGTAATACCAGAGAAACAAAAATGTCATTACATTTCAGAGTCTATATTGAGACTTTCATTGGTTTGAATCCAAGGAAGCTCAACAGAGGCTACTAGTAAGTAGACAGGACTAATCTGCTGGCATACGGTGATGCTACTGATTGTCAGTAAGGTTGTATTTTGAATTACTTTTCCAGTGGGTGTGATGATTTACACTGACTCATTACCTTCCCTTTCCTAGGCTCTCCTATGACCAATCTTTTGCATTTGGCTGGTAATGACTGTTCTTTATCATCTACTTAAGTATATGCTCAATGTAGAAAATCTGGTAAATATACAATATTATGAAGAAAAATCCATAATCCCTTGCAGAACAAACTCCATTAACAACTTGGCATACTTTTCTCCATGCTTATATTTATTTCTTCATACCCATATTTATTTTGTTATATAGCTGAGATCACATAATAAATATGATTCCATAGTCCATTTCTTTTGTCTAACTCTATATTATAAGCATTTTGCCATTGTTGTCTATCAAGCACTGTTCCCAAAGATCATTTTGATGCTGCTCAATGTGTATCTTATGGAAGAGCCAAAATCACAGCTGTTTCTTCACAACTGGAAACCAAGGCCATATTGAACCCTTTGTTGGACCATTAAAATTATTGTGTTTTGGACATCTTTGTTTATGTTATTCATCTGCAGTTTAGGGTTTCTTTTGAATGGATTTGTAGAACTAGAGTTATTGGGTCAAATAATATAACAATTTAAAACTGTATATTGGAATAATTTCTAGATACTCGACTAACTTTGGAGGTGAAGGCCTTACAGGCGGAATAAATCACCAGAAAAAAGGTATTGACCTCCATATTTACATTTTTCTTGAGGAGGCTATCCAATCTCCTCCATGTCTATACTTATAAAGTAATATTTTTCATTATTTTTGTTATTCCTAGTCTGATTCTCTGGCTGTGGAATGTTTTAGATTAAGTGGTAGCTAAAATTTGCCTGAACTCCTCATTACATTTTCCTAACCACCAACCAATCAGTAACTGCAATATCTGCATGTCTACCCTGCTAATGTTGCCTGAGTGTAGTTTTAATGAATTAAAATATTCCTTATTATATGAACACTAGTTGTGAAATTTCTAAGAAAGAAATTTAAAGTAAGGCATTTGCTAAACATTCTGTCCTAATTTGAAATGCAGAAGACATTCACTCCTAGAAAATAGTTTTCTCATGCTATGGACATGCAGACTTAGTGTTTTTCTTTTCTCTAAATGGTTATTCATTTTTACATACTTAAAAAAATATGTACTCTCTCCATCTTCAGTTGCATAGCTCTACAAATGTTCTAAAACTTTTTTTTGGTATCATTAATCTACAGTTACATGTGCAACATTATGTTTACTAAACTCCCCACTTCATCAGGTCCCCCCGACCAACCCCATTACAGTCACTGTCCATCAGCGTAGTGAGATGCTATAGAATCACTACTTGTCTTCTCTGAGTTGCACAGCCCTCCCCGTGCCCCCCCCCCAACATAATGTCTGCTAATCGTAATGCTCTTTTCCCCCCTTATCCCTCCTTTCCCACCCATCCTTCCCAGTCCCTTTTCCTTTGGTAACCATTAGTCCATTCTTGGGTTCTGTGAGTCCGCTGCAGTTTTTTTCTTTACTCTTATGCTCCTCATATGAATGAAATCATTTGATACTTGTCTTTTTATGCTTGGCTTATTTCACTGAGCATAATACCTTCTAGCTTCGTCCATGTTGCTGCAAATGGTAGGATTTGTTTTCTTCTTATGGCTGAATAATATTCCATTGTGTATATGTACCACATCTTCTTTATCCATTCATCTACTGATGGACACTTAGGTTGCTTCCATTTCTTGGCTATTGTAAATAGTGCTGCGATAAACATAGGGGTGCATCTGTCTTTTTCAAACTGGGCTGCTGCATTCTTAGGGTAAATTCCTAGGAGTGGGATTCCTGGGTCAAATGGTATTTCTATTTTGAGTTTTTTGAGGAACCTCCATACTGCTATCCACAATGGTTGAACTAATTAGCATTCCCACCAGCAGTGTAGAAGGGTTCCCTTTTCTCCACATCCTCGTCAACATTTGTTGTTGTTTGTGTTTTAGATGTTGGCCATCCTTACTGGTGTGAGGTGATATCTCATTGTGGTTTTAATTTGCATTTCTCTGATGATTAGTGATGTGGAGCATCTTTTCATGTGCCTGTTGGCCATCTGAATTTCTTCTTTGGAGAAGTGTCTATTCATGTCCTCTGCCCATTTTTTAATTGGATTATTTGTTTTTGTTTGTTGAGGTGCATGAGTTCAGTGCCTCTGTGTCTTTACTTATTTTCTGTCTGGTTGATCTGTCCTTTGGAGTGAGTGGTGTGTTGAAGTCGCCTAATGAATGCATTGCTGTTTATTTCCTCCTTTAATTCTGTTAGTATTTGTTTCACATATGCCGGCGCTCCTGTGTTGGGTGCATATATATTTATAATGGTAATATCTTCTTGTTGGACTGACTCCTTTATCATTATGTAATGTCCTTCTTTATCTCTTGCTACTTTCTTCACTTTGAAGTCTATTTTGTCTGATACAAGTACTGCAACACCTGCTTTTTTCTCCTTGTTGTTTGCATGAAATATCTTTTTCCATCCCTTCACTTTTAGTCTGTGTATATCTTTGGGTTTGAGGTGAGTCTCCTGTAAGCAGCATATAGATGGGTCTTGCTTTTTTATCCATTCTGTTACTCTGTGTCTTTTGATTGGTGCATTCAGTCCATTTACATTTAGGGTGATTATCGATAGATATGTACTTATTGCCATTGCTGGCTTTAGATTCGTGGTCTCCAAAGGTTCAAGGGTAGCTTCTTTACTATCTAACAGTCTAACTTAACTCTCCTGTTAAGCTATTATAAACAGTCTGATGGTTCTTTATTTCTCTCTCTTCTTCTTATTCCTCCTCCATTCTTTATATACTAGGTGTTTTATTCTGTACCCTTTTACATTTCCTTTGACTGTTTTTGTGAATAGTTGATTTTACTGTTTGCCTTTAGTTAGTATTTGGATGGTCTGCTTTCTTTGCTATGATTTTATTTTCTCTGGTGACATCTTTTTAGCCTTAGGTGTGTTTTCATCTAGAGCAGTCCCTTTAAGATATCCTGTAGAGGTGGTTTGTGGGAGGCAAATTCCCTCAGCTTTCGCTTGTCTAGGAATTGTTTAATCCCTCCCTCAAATTTAAATGATAATTGTGCTGGATACAGTATTCTTGGTTCAAGCCCTTTCTGTTTCATTATGTTAAATATATTGTGCCATTCTCTTCTGGCCTGTAAGATTTCTGTTCAGAAGTCTGATGATAGTCTGATGGGTTTTCCTTTGTAGGTGACCTTTTTTCTCTCTCTAGCTGCCTTTAATACTCTGTCCTTATCTTTGATCTTTGCCATTTTAATTATTATGTGTCTTGGTATTGTCTTCCTTGGGTCCCTTGTGTTGGGAGATCCGTGGGCTTCCGTGGACTGAGAAACTATTTCCTTCCCCAGCTTGGGGATGTTTTCAGCAATTATTTCTTCAAAGATACTTTCTATCTCTTTTTCCTCTGGTACTCCTATAATGCGAATATTGTTCCGTTTAGATTGGTCACACAGTTCTCTTAATATTCTTTCATTCCTAGAGATCCTTTTACCTCTCTCTGCCTCAGCTTCTCTGTATTCCTGTTCTCTGATTTCTATTCCATTAACAGTCTTTTGCACCTCGTCCATTCTGCTCTTAAGCCTGTTGATCACTTGTCTGATTTCTACATTGTCTTTCCTTACTTCCTCCCTTAGCTCTTGCACATTTCTCTGTAGATCCATCAGCATGGTTATGACTTTTATTCTGAATTCTTTTTCAGGAAGATGGTATAAATCTATCCCATCATGCCGTCTCTGGGGTTGTCTGGGTAATCTTTGTCTGTACCATATTCCTCTGTCTTTTCATTGTGATAGAAATGGTCGCTGGTAGGTGCCACATGTGTCAGCTGGGAGAACAAAGTCCCTTCCTGCTTGTTGTTCTCCTTGCCCTTCTCCGGGGCCTGAACTGGTTTCTCGCTCACCAGGAGGCAGTCTCTGGGATAATCCCTGGAGCTGCCTGTGTGCAGGGTCGCCCTCAGCCTAGCCTATAGCACTGTGAGGGTTTGAAGTCTCACTGGGTATCTTCTGGTCCCCTTGGTGCTCTCCAGTCCTTAATGTGGGTTCTGGAGTCCTTCTCGCTTAGCTGCATGCCTGCCAGAAGTAGATTCTGTGAGGATGCTGTGGGCGCGGCTGCTTCTCCCCTGTTCCGCAGCAGTGGAGGCTCGCTGGCCCTTTGCGGTGCTGGCCGGGGGGCGGGGGAGTGGGGAGGAGGAAAGAATGGGAGGCTGCTGATCACTGTGGGAAGCCTCGACACAGCTACTTTGCCTGACTGCTAGCCAGGGGGTCTGAAATTCCCCAAGACTCCCAGCCTGCTGGGCTGAGTGTGCTGGGATGATTTTGTTCCGCTGTTGGGCCCTCATCTCTTTAAGACTTTAAACAAATAAAAAAAAAACAAAAGGAAGCAAAAAAGCTAAAAAAAACCAAAACAACAACAACAACAAAATGGCGCCCATTTTTCTTTTGTCCCGGGAGCCAGCTGAGGGGACCCACTTGTTGTCTCCAACTCAGATCCTGCACTTCTGTTTCTCTAATCTCCGATCCACTCCCTCTCCGCTCTGAATTTTTTCGTTCTGCCGGTACACTGGGGTGGGGGAGTGCTTGGGTCCCACCAGGTCATGGCTTTGTATCTTACCTGCTTCGTGAGGCACTGAGTTCTTGCAGGTGTAGTGGTAGCCTGGTTGTTGTTCTGTATCTTCTGGTTTCTTTTTTAGGAATAGTTGTATTTGTTGTATTTTCACCAATATATATGGTTTTGGGAGGAGATTTCCGCCGCCCTGCTCATGCCGCCGTCTTCCCAGAAGTCCTAAAATAAACTTTTTAAGACTTCTAAGAATTAAACTTGCTTGGCTTTATCTTTTTTTTTTTTTCCTAGAATACTGCACATGGTATTAGGGTGGAAAACTACTCTGAAATTTATCCATTACACCTAAAGGATTTTCTCAGTTTTCTTCCATTCCACCTTCTTCTTTACAGATGTCTCCTGGATTCCATGAAACTTTCTTCTTGTTTTTCCAAATTACACCTCCTGTAGTTTCTCTTCTCTCTGATCCCTAAATGAATGTGTTCCTCCAAGTATATTTCTGAAGCTTTCTTTGTGAGTGCACGCTGCTGTCCTAATATCTGTCCATTAATGGTTTCAAATAACACAATGCCACTCCATTCTTAAGATCCAGCCCCATATTTTCACATATCTATGTGTCTTCTCCTGTAAGTGACTTATGTAGACCTCATATTAACTTTGACTCTTCCCTTTCCCTTGTCCCAATTAACCCACAATTGTTCAAATATTTTTTATTTGTTCTTTACTTTCTATTTCTGTTAGCATTCATTATCTCTTTCCTTTAGTTCTGCTCTTTCAGCCTCTAGTCTATCTTCTCTGGAATTCATTAAAAAAATCTATTATTGTAATCATATTCTTGAAGCACAGTTCAAATGATATCATATCTCTGCTCAGAATCCTTCAGTGTCTTCCTACTGCCTACAGAATCAAGAATAACTTTGCTTAGTTTACATTCAACGCTGGCCTCACACCATTCCTCTAGCCTAAATTCTTAAACTCTCTAATCAGGAAAAAAATGCATTACTATAGAGTTACATTTTCATATCTTTGTCTTTGCTCATGCTGTTCCTTCCCTGTGCCTAGAATATCCAAATCCCAACTATTGTCACAGTCTAGTAAACAGTACCTCTTCTTGAAGACCTACCATTTCCTCCCTTTACTTCAATTTTAAATACATACATATCTGTTCTCTAACTGGGTGATGAATGTTTCTTCAGAGAGAGTATGTATTAAATCTATGTGTTGACTAATTATTGTATCCCCATGGCAACATTTTTTTTAATGTTTTTTTTTGAAGTACAATTCACATACCATACAATGAATCCATTTAAAGTTGTACAATTCAATGGTTTTTAGTATATTCATAAATATGTGCAAACCATTACCACAGTCAATTTTAGAACATTTTCACCACCACAAAAAGAAACCCCATACCCTTAATTACCTATTATCCTCCTCCATTCCTAAGCAACCACTAATTTACTTTCTGTTTTAAAAGATTTCCTTGTTTTGGACATTTCATATGAATAGACTCATATGAATATTGGCTTCTTTCACTTAGCATGTTTTCAAGGTTCATCCATGTTGTAGCCAAGTATCAGTATTTCTTTTTATTGTTGAATAATATTTCATTGTATAGATATACCACCTTTTGTTTACCTGTTTATCAGCTGATGGACATTTATTTGGATAGTTTCCAGTTTTTGGCTAGTATAAAAAATGTTGTTATAATCACTTCTGTGCAAGTTTTATGTGGACATATATTTTCATTTGTCTTGATGATATACCTGGTAGAACTGCTGGGCCCCATGGCATCTTTATATAGCAGATACTTTATAAAAATCTGCTGAAATATCCTTCCTTTTTCCATCCCAATCATACACTAAAAATGACCTTTAAATTCATCCTTCCCTCAAAACACTAACTAGGACATTTTCCCTTCCAAGAGGATAGCATTGTAAGAATTAACTTAAGATGAAATGATATGCATGAAATTACTTTTTCCCTCTTCCTTGACTTCCTGCAACCTCAGGTATTACATTTATAGTGAGAACTTAGAACTGTGCCAAGAATGTAGTATTTCAAGTCTTAGGCCCTTGGGCCAACTGAACAATCCACCTAGCTTAGAATTGAAGATTTCATCAGATATGTGCAACTGAAATAATTGTCTTCGCTCTATTCTAAGAAATGGAAATCTTCCAACAGTGATAATCAAGTAAATTATTTTTCACAGACATTCTAACTTAATATATGAATGAACTCTTCATAGAGAGTATAAGTATACATATTTTTCACAATTTTCCTTTCCCAGAAACTTCTAAGAAAAATTATTCACAGAAGATATTAGCTGCCTTTCAATGTTGTAATCACAGTACTTCAACAATAAACCTGGAGTCAACTAGCTTGAAAAACACACAATATTTCAACATTAGGTAGTAAGAATCAGAATGTTTCATATGGAAAGAATTTTAAAGATGTCTATTTCAATTTTTTTAACTGAACCTTAGAAAAGTTAAGTATTAAATCATACCTATGTAGTAGTGTTACCCCAAATTAAAATCCATGTCTTCTGATTTCCCACTCCAGAATACTCTCTCCTGAATTAAGCTGCCTAAGATGGACTTCAAAACACCAAAGGTGTTCCTATTTTGCTGTACATTGGAGGATAATCAAGGAAAGTTTAATTTAATTTAAGATTGGACTTGTGTGTCATGTCTTCTCTCAAGACTCTCATAACACTATATACTGGTGGGCTTGGCCCTTTTGGAGACTAAAGTATAAGCAAATTTGGTGATCTCTGTAAGAAATTTTTTTTTACAAAATTCACAAAAATAGGTATAGGGCCCTAGAAGAGGCTAGCACAAATAAGGGGCTCTGAAACTTAAGCTTTACAGTAAATTAGCCTGTATAAATTTCTATAATTTCATTCATTATCTTGTTCCAGGAGGGTAAACAGAGGCAGGTAAATCTTCACTTCACAGCATTGAAAAGTGAAATATAAATAAGTGATAGGACTTTTTCTAAAGCCAGTACTTGTCCAGTTTTCCCCTCCTATAAAACAACTTCCCAAATAGACTTGAAGAGAATTGTCTTCAAAGAAAATAGCCAGAAAACTGTTTTGGTTAGTTGTTGCCACTGCCTGTGCAAATATTTAATTGTTTCTCTGAGGTTAAGAAACCATTTTTATGGTACTTTCACTTTGAAAAGGGAACTAGATATTAGTTGCTTTTCATGCCACTACGATCATCTAGCCCATTGTGATCATGTATCATAGCACTGGAGACTTGCAACAGGACCGTAATGGTCATCTAATTTCTATTTAGTAAATAATGAAGAAGTGGCTGGGGTTTATTGATTATCAGAATGATAATCTTTAGACTACTCCTGGGTCAACTGACATTAAATATTATGAAGAAGACTCTTCTAAGTCTTTCTTTAAGACTTCAAGTATAAGTGCTAAAAGGTAAAAAATTATTTTGGTCTGAAGGAGTAACATTTTCTCTCTTCCTTAAGAAAAAAAAAAGATGTTTAGGTTGACAGACAGATGGGAAGGAGAAGCTCCTTTGGATTTCTTAAATTTAACACTGAAAATTTTTGTTCTCTCTGATCCTTTGATATGATGCTAGCAATGTGAAATCAATGATGCATCACTTTGGGGGAAAATGGTACTTTACATGAGTTAAGAGTGGCACAAAAAAGGTGTTGATATATCTACATAAATTCCAAACTATTCTAAAAGATTTGAACAGGCTTTGAAGTCTTCACCTTGCACTATAACTTAGTTGTATGCATGATATGAAAACTTTAAATAACTGTAATACATAATGATAATTTACTCTTTAAAAAACAGGATTTCTTAAACTTGATTAATATTCAGATCCCTTTTAAAAAATTCTCACAGATCCCTAACAATTTCTTATATTATTTTTAGTTTTTCACTTCATCTATTTTTTCATATATTCATTCATTCAGCAAATATTTATTACGTGCCTAATATGTGTCCAGTAATGAACAAGGCTTTAGGTTCTTCTCTACTCTCACAGACCTTATATTCTAGTGGAGAGAGACATGAATATTGATATATCAGGTACTTATAATTATTATAAAGAAAATAAAGTAAAACAGTGTCAGTGGTCAGGACAGATCTCCCTGATAAGTTAAAAGTTGACCAGATGCCTGAGGCTGAAGGAAGTGAAGGAGGAGCTCTGGAGATACTGGCAAGAAGAGTAATCCAGGCAGACGGAAGTGTGGCTAGAACAGAGTGAACAATGAGGATCATGGCAGGAGAGGAGACGGGGCCTTCATGACATGATTAAGACTGGATTTTATCATAGTGAGATAGGAAGCCACTGAAGCATTCTGGGGGGGGAAGCAATTTATATATTTAAAAGAATCATTCTGGCTACTCTGGAAAACAGATTGCATGGGAGCAAGGTTAAAACAGGGAGACCTGGAAGAAGACATTATGAAAGTCCAGGCAAGAAATGGTGGTAGCCAGTACCAAGGTGGTGGTGGTAGTGAGAAGTGGTTGAATTCTAGGATCACTGAGCAGAACAGCCACTGGGCTTTGACTGAGTAGGAAAGAAAGAGAGGAGCCAAGATGACTTGGAAGTTTGTGGCCTGAGCTACTAAAAGATGAAACTACCCATTTATAACACTACAATAAGCTTCTTAGAGCTTTTATACAACTTACGTGAAACAAATTTACAAATCAGAGTTAACAACATTGACTCAATACAACAGATGTTATTATTTTGTTGCTGCAGTAACTCCCAAAGCAAATATTTCCTTATCTACCATGTTTTGGGTTTTTAGTATGGCATGCTTTCTTACCATGTGATGGCTGAATTCTCCTACCAGTTTTCTCTACCTGCGCTCATGGGGAAACTTCATTTATGCAACCTTGCTTAATATCATCTGGCCTTCACAAGGCAAGAGTCTAATGCCTATGCATTAATTCCACTTCCACTTCTAAACTTTTCTTATTACTCTGAGACAGAGTGGTACCCTTGGTACTAGAGCTATAGTAAACACAAATTCAGGCCCTGAAATAACAGCAGACCACAAAACTGCATGGTAATAAAGTGGTTATCTAGGTGATCCACTATTTATTATATTTTTGGAGATAATGATCAAAATAAAAGTTTAAATTTAAAAAATATCACGGAGAACTTTTAGACCTATTTTCATGTCTTCAAATTCCCCGGAGTCTGTGGATCTACTTGAAAACACTCTAGAATGGAGTCATTTCTTACCCAAAGTGGTTGCATACAAAGGTGGACATTTAAGACCAAAACCACATACACTACAATTATCCTTGAAAATCCCAGTATACATGATTTTGGTTGTAAAACCCTTCAAAGTAATTCTTGTATGCATTTAAATGTGGTAGCCATTGTGCTAGTCTAAAAGAAAAAAAGAAAAGTCTACCTATGAAAGAAATTCACTGGTTGCAAATGATAGAAACCAACTTGGGCTAACTTACACTGGGCATTTATTTATAGGTGTGATATGGTGACTTGTAACAAGAAATATATGTTTGGTCTTCATCTGGTATAAAGCTCCTAAAACTCAGAATTTCGTAAGTAGTAAGAGCAATAAAGGTGAAAAGAGCCTTTGTTATTCATAAGAAGCCCTTTTCAACCACACCTGAGTTTGTGTCAATGAGGTGACTTTTGGAAAGCCCCTATGGATGGTTACTGGTTGCCAGGGGAACTAACCTTGATTAGAGGATGGGAATTTTCAGCCATACCCCCTGACCTTCAGGGATGGGAGAGGGGCTGGAGATAAATAATTCAATCACCAAAACCAAATGATTTAACCAATTATGCCTATATAATGAAGCCCCCATAAAATCCCCCCAAAATGAAGCCTGGTGAGCTTTCTGGTTTGTGAACTCATCTACATCCAGGAGGGTGGCACATCCCAGTCCCATGCAGACAGCCACTTCTGCTCATGGAATCCTTCTGGACCTTGCCATATGTACCTCTTCATCTGGCTGTTCATCTATGTCCTTTATAATAACTGGTGAACATTGTGAGCTACTATAGCAAATTAATCAAACCCAAGGAGGGGGTTGTGGGAACTTCTCATCTGTAGCTGGTCGGTCTGAAGCACAGATAACAACTTGGACTTGCCATAGGCATCTGAAGTGAGGGGCGTGGGGCAGTCTTGTGGGACTGAGCCCTTAATTTGTGGGATCTGATGCTATCTCCAGATAGATAGTGTCAGAATTTAGTTAATTGCTTGATGGTATTGGAAAACACACCTCAGAATAGGCTATCTCACAGCGTACCAGAAAGCTCAGCCTACGGGTAGGCCCTTAGAATGGCAAACGCACAATCAAGATCATGCCACAGTAAATGTCTGTTGATGCCACTACCACTTGCGTGTGCTCTTGTGGACTTAACACCTTCACAACTGCCACAAGCCATTACTGTGCTGTGCCCAGGTCTCTTGAGATTCAAAATCTTGTATGGGAACATATGATTGACCCGTCATATGTCCACATGCCAGCTGCCAGGCAACTGAGAAAGGACTACCTACCTGCACTTCTTCCATATCCTCAGCAGAAGAAGGCACATTGCCTCCCTCCTATCCAAAACAGGATGATGTCCAAGCTATGGGCAACCCACACTCCAAATATCTACTCATTAATGATCAAGAGTCACGTCACAGCTCAGAGAACAAGTGACAAACTTGGATTTGGAGCATTCCAGTTTCTGTCTTCTTAATCAGTTCCCTTTAGCCTGAATAAGTTTTCTTTAAGCTTCTTCTACATCCATAAAATCTTACTCTTCTCATGAGTTTAGTAAGAGGTGTAGTGACTCTGAAGCAGAGCTCAACCATTCATTCATTCATTCAACATTTACTGGATATCTGCTCTGCTTAATACATCATTCTAGGTGTTGAAAAAACATAATACAGATGTGTGTTCACCAGAAAAAATTATCTAGAACTGGTAAGTGTTTTAAGTACAATGGAAATTCAAAAGAGGGAGAGAGTTCTAACTCTCTAAGGAGTACGGGGTGCAGATGGATAGGTGACTTATGGCTTCATTTGGCTTGCTCTGTAAAGAACAGATAGAATTTTCATAGGAAATGGTGTGAGCAAACAACTGGCAGCTGCAGCATGTTAGGAAATGGCCAGCAACTTAAGTGGTTGTTCTGCAGATTTGGGGCAGGATTCTTTGGAAACAAAGCTGAGAGAGTTTATTGGGTCTAAATTGTCAAAGAACTTGAATATCATGCAAAGGATTAAAGCTCTTTTCTGTAAATGATGAAAATATTCTAAATTAGAATCAGGCCTCAAGAATAATATTCCCACTGGCTGGCAGTAATATACAGTCTGGACTGGAAATATTTTGTTTAAAAACATTATGCACACATCATAGATAAAGAATTGGATGAATATCGACCAAAATGTTAATTGTGATTATCTTTGGATATTGGGAATATAGGCATTTTCTGTTTGACTTTTACCTTTCTGTATTTTCTTCATAAGTTAAAAATATTTTTAAATGATTGCATTGGAATAGAAGGAGATCAGAGCAGGGAGGTCAGGTTTAGGGCTACCAAATAAGAAAGAATGATAGTCTTATTCTAGAATGTTGGCAATAATATTGAAAGCAGAAAGCAGATACCATGATTCTGGATGCAATAATAACACAGTAATAACATAGCATACAGTTAGCAGTTGACTGGCTGTAAAGCCTGGAAAAAACATGGGAGTCAGAGTTAGCTCTGACACTCTAAGAACAAATGACAGAGAAGATAATTGTTCTCTTGGCAAAAATGAAGAATTTAGTAGAAGGAACAAGTTTAATGTATGAAAGACGATGAGTGTTTTCAAGCCAAATGGACTTTTAAGGACAAAATGGGCATCCAGGTAGAGATATACAGTAAGTAGAAAGAAAAGGAAGTTGAAGTTCAGGGGAAATGGTAAAGTTAGAGATTCAGATCTGGAATTACTTGTATAAGGTATATAAGAAACTCAAAGAAGGACCTGTGGTAACTCAGGCAAAGATGCAGAGAGAAGATAAGGCTGAGAATAAAATCTCAGTGAAATATTTTTAAGTTGAATTCTTAGTGAATGTTAGATAAGTGCTAAGTACAATATTGTATTTCTACAATTCAGCATTCACTCCATTTTATATATACTCAAAAGGTTAAAATAACTTCTCTAAGTCTAACAAATTGAGAAAGTCAAAGAATATGATCAGAAATAAAATTTAGATTTTTATATGACACTTTTGTCTCATGTCAATTATTTTTTTAAAAAGTCCCATCTTTGGGAATGTGTTTTAAAAAAAAAGAAAATATGTGCAGTACAGCAATAAAGTGAACCAACTGACCTTTTCATTACTAAATTAATCGCTATAGTTTATATTTTTCATATTCTCTTAATCAGAATTTTAGATTTGGAATAGATCTAAGATGGGTTTAAGATTAATTGCTTCTAAGTAGTTTAAAAGTAATGAGTTGATACTTGTGCCATTAGAGCCTAGACGGAAAACCTGACAAAAGAATATTTTCCAGTTGGGCAGCATCATAGTATAGTGGAAAGAATTCTAGACTGGAAGACATTAGTCTTAGGTCTTAGTCCCGTATTGGTCCCTAAATGATTTACAACATTGATCAAGTTATTTAATTTCTCTAAACCTCAGTTTCCTGGTCTTAGGGTTTGTCAAGACAACATCTAAGTTCCATTTCAATTCTTAAAATTGATGATTTTGGCATATTACTCAGTTTTAAAATCCTTTACTCAGATTCACACATAAAAATTCCATGAGTTCAATATAACTAAAATTCCCAGCAATCTTCACTTTAATTGTTCCAAAGTCAAAGAAAAACCCAAGATATAAACACCTTTGGCCTCTGCAAATTTTACCTGCCACTGATCACCAAATACATGAACGCATTGTGAGAGCCCTGTATTTATAACTTTTGACTTCCTGCCAAAGGATTACAATGCCAGGCACTGGATATAATAGAACATCTAGAAATAAGAGCTCTGAAAATAAACCTACTTGCAACTAATGAAGGATTATCTGCCATGCAATTTTTCTAAATGTCACATATATTAAGTTCCTTTTTATTTGGTTTGAGACTATTTCTCTCTTTTATCCACTTTGTTCTCTGAAAATGTAAGTTTTCCTTAAGCACAGTCATATTTAGGAAGCCAAAAACTTCAAAATTAAATTGTATATATTTAAATTTGTATTTCCTTCTTTGGTAAAATGTCTACTTGGCCTCTAATATATGAACTGAATGATGTCCACCCCCCAAATTCATATTTTGAAATTCTAATCTCTAATGTGACTGAATTTGGAGAGAGGACCTTTGGGAGGTAATTAACGTTAAATGAAGTTATAAGGTTTGGGCCCTAATTCAATAGGATTAGTGGTCTTTTAGAAGAGGAGGAGAGAAAGATCTCTCTTTCTCTCTCCCCCCAACACAACTCCCCAACTCACACACTCAAGGAGGAAAAACCATGTGAGTGCAGCTCCAGAAGGTGGCCATTTTGCAAGCCAGGAAGAGAGACTTCACCAAAAATTTAATCAGTTGTCACATTGATCTTGGACTTCCCAGACTTCAGAACTGTGAAAAAATAAATTTTTGTTCTTGAAGTCACTCAGTCTGTGGTGTTTTGTAATAGCAGAAGGAGCAGACTAAGACAGTCTCCTTAAGAAATTGTTGGACTAAGATTTGGGCAATATTTAAATGGTCACTGAGTTCATAGTCAAAATGTATTCTTTTGAATATCCAGATAGCTAGAGAAACTGATCCTTCAATAATCATTTTCCTTTAAAAAACATATCTTTATAATTGAAAGAACTGGGCAGAAACATTCTTTGAATCAGAAGAAAAAGCTTACATTATTTCATTAGTCTCCACCTAATAATGTAAAAAACACACATAAACAAATGTTGCAGAGTACATATGCTTGATGAAGTGTAAAATCTTGACCTAAAATCTGCTTCCAAGGACGCTTTACATTTATTTGATCTTTCAACAATATTGCCTCCGAATATGAACCTCAAATGTGTAAGTTCCATAAGATGTAAGTGATTACAAATATTTTCTTGTTCAGGTATTTAAAGCAATTTCTTCAGGCTTCAATAATTTTCTTGAAATTTAGAAACTGAATGAACCCTATCAGTTCTCTATACACCATATGATTTTTTTTCTTTTTTTAATATAATTTATTTTATTATCATTAATTTACAATTACATGTGCAATATTACGATTATTAAACTACCCCTTCATCAGGTCCCCCCCACCAACCCAATTACAGTCACTGTCCATCAGCGTAGTGAGATGCTATAGAATCACTACTTGTCTTCTCTGAGTTCTACTGCCCTCCCCGTGCCCCCCCAACATTACATCTGCTAATCGTAATGCCCCTTTTTCCCTCTTATCCCTCCTTTCCCGCCCATTTTCCCCAGTCCCTTTCCCTTTGGTAACTATTAGTCCGTTCTTGGGTTCTGTGAGTCTGCTGCTGTTTTTTTTCTTTGTTTATACTCCACATATGAGTGAAATCATGTGATACTTGTCTTTTTCGGCTTGGCTTATTTCACTGACGATAATACTCTCTAGCTCCATCCATGTTGTTGCAAATGGTAGAATTTGTTTTCTTCTTATGGCTGAATAATATTCCATTGTGTATATGTACCACCTCTTCTTTATCCATTCATCTACTGATGGACACTTAGGTTGCTTCCATTTCTTGGCTATTGTAAATAGTGCTGCAATAAACATAGGGGTGCATCTGTCCTTTCAAATTGGGCTGCTGCATTCTTAGGGTAAATTCCTAGGAGTGGAATTCCTGGGTCAAAGGGTATTTCTATTTTGAGTTTTTTGAGGAACCTCCATACTGCTTTCCACAATGGTTGAACTAATTTGCAGTCCCACCAGCAGTGTAGGAGGGTTCCCTTTTCTCCACATCCTCACCAACATTTGTTGTTGTTTGTGTTTTGGATGTTGGCCATCCTCACTGGTGAGGTGATATCTCATTGTGGTTTTAATCTGCATTTCTCTGATGATTAGCGATGTGGAGCATCTTTTCATGTGCCTGTTGGCCATCTGAATTTCTTCTTTGGAGAAGTGTTTATTCATGTCCTCTGCCCATTTCTTAATTGGATTATTTGCTTTTTGTTTGTTAAGGTGTGTGAGTTCTTTATATATTTTGGATGTCAACCACTTATCAGATACATCATTTATGAATATGTTCTCCCATACTGTAGGATGTCTTTTTGTTCTACTGATGGTGTCCTTTGCTGTACAGAAGCTTTGCAGCTTGATATAGTCCCACTTGTTCATTTTTGCTTTTGTTTCCCTTGCCCGGGAGATATGTTCATGAAGAAGTTGCTCATGTTTATGTCCAAGAGATTTTTGCCTATATTTTTTCTAAGAGTTTTATGGTTTCATGACTTACATTCAGGTCTTTGATCCACCTTGAGTTTACCTTTGTGTATGGGGCTAGACAGTAGTCCAGTTTCATTCTCTCACATGTAGCTGTCCAGTTTTTCCAACACCAGCTGCTGAAGAGGCTGTCATCTAACCATTGTATATCCAAGGCACTTTTATCAAATATTAATTGACTGTATATGTTTGGGTTAATGTTAGGATTTTCCATTCTGTTCCACTGGTCTGTGGGACTGTTTTTGTGCCAATACCAAATTGTCTTGAGTACTGTGGCTTTGTAGTAGAGCTTGAAGTCAGGGAGCGTAATTCCCCCTGTTTTATTCCTCCTTCTCAGGATTGATTTGGCTATTCGGGGTCTTTTGTGGTTCCATATGAATTTTAGAATTATTTGTTCCAGTTCATTGAAGAAAGCTGTTGGTAGTTTGATAGGGATTGCACTGAATCTGTAGATTGCTTTAGGTAGTATAGCCATTTTGACAATATTGATTCTTCCTAGCCAAGAGAATGGGATGCATTTCCATTTGTTAGTGTCCTCTTTAATTTCTCTTAGAGTGTCTTGTAGTTTTCAGAGTACAGGTCTTTCACTTCCTTCATTAGGTTTATTCCTAGGTATTTTATTCTTTTTGATGCAATTGTGAATGGAATTGTTTTTCTGATTTCTCTTTCTGTTAGTTCATCATTAGTGTATAGGAAAGCAACAGATTTCTGTGTGTTAATTTTGTATCCTGCAACTTTTGCTGAATTCAGATATTAGTTCTAGTACTTTTGGAATGGAATCTTTAGGGTTTTTTATGTACAGTATCA